>JBBPPE010000149.1:0-24487 GCA_038091835.1 Leccinum ochraceum
GTTCACCATCGTCCGGCCCGGGTCCCTCATCATCTTCTTCAACCTGATCCAACCCCGAATACCCAAATTCATCCATCTCATCCAGAAGCTCCGCGTCAATTTGCCTGTCCTTACCGTCATTGTTTCCATCACTTTCGTCGCTATCATCACCGTCATCGCTCTCGGTACCCTCGCTTTCCTCCTCTCCCATATCTTCATCACCACTGCTATCTTCCTCAGGCTCGTTCCCCTCATCATCTGTACCTGGAATGCCCATCTCCACATCACTTCGTTCATCATTGTCTTCATATTCCCATCCCTGTTCACTTTCTAGTTCGAATGGCACCTTGTCGAGCTCGTCCCGATCGTCAAGGAGGAATTTGGTTTCCTCGCGTGTTGTCTTGTGGCCGACGCCACCACCACGGAATCGCATAAACATATCTCTATCCACGAAGCTGTACATAATTGCATAGTAAGCAATAGTTTGTAGTAGCGTTTTCCCAACTTACATATTGACGTAAAACCATTCCCAGTCCTTTTGATTGTCCGACGGTCGATGAGCAATTGAGTGCTCTGGCAGGAGGGTGGAGGTCTGTCCATACGCAAATGCCGGGATGAGATGAACCCCTCGTATGACTAGGTCAGGGTCGAGGAAGCCAAATGCAGCTGGATCCTTGCTATCATAGAAACCAACCCGCGGGAGACGTTTTGCACCCCAGATAGATGTAGTATCCATACTGCGTGCCAACCACCGCACGAATAGAACATCCATTCGCCTAATTCGTCCTTCAAAACGAACATTCAAGTGAAATACCCCAATGATTCGTGTATACCAGTACGGGTGGGGGTGATCACTGTCATCCTCGTGTGCGAGGACCATGACATCCGCATGCGTGCGTGGATTGAGAGCATCTTGGGTTCGGCGTAGATCATAAGTCGTGTAGTTGATGCGAAGTACCTTGTGTCGGTATATTCGATTTTGGACAAAGCTGATCATGTTTCGTTGACGTGCTGTAAATGTTGTTTCATCCCCATCATAGTCAACACCTAACAAACGGGACAAGAGATGGTCTTTCAGCTTCGGCACAAAATTCTGTCAATATAGTAGTGAGTATATTTCTAACTCGCAAGTCTTCTTGTCCAGCCTTACCTCTAAAGCGGGATCATCATTATTTCTCCCGCACCATGCGGAGATGTCCCAATAATGCTTTTGTGATGTGGAAACCTGATAATGATCAATCGAAGAGCCATGAGGGAGTTGTTCTTGGTCGACGAAATGCAAAAACGGAGCATCATCGTTCTCTGGACTCGAGCTGGCACTGGCAGGCTTGGGACGTGCCTCAACATCTTGTAATCTGCGGAGCATGCGTTCCCTGTACTGTTGCCTTGCAATTCCTTGTGTGAACTTGATCTTATTCGTTCGTGCGTAAAATCGTTTGACACGACGGTGTTCCAGCTCTCCCTAATTATGATTTAATCTTCAGCGAGAACTGTGTCAAATGAACTACCATACTACCTACCACCTGGGTCGAGTAATTATCTGTTGTTCCGAAAAGCCAAATGGATCTAACATAGTCACCGAGTGCATGAAGTTTGTACGTTGACATGTTGAAGGCGCGCTGCTTTGAAGCATTGCCTTCACTTCCGTCATTGGTCTGCTTTTGCTTCCCCTTTCTGCTCACTTTTGCACTCTGGCGACGACGAGAACGAGCCGCCGACTCCCGTGGTAGATCAAATGTATGGAACTTGCCACATACATCACTGCGAAACTTGCGGAGCACTTTCCCAAGACGTGTTGTACAGTTGTCGAAGTCATTAAGAGTCGTCTCAGTATGAAGTCGCAGCTTGCCAAATGCATGCCACGTTGCCAATTCAAAGAGTAAGTCAAGAATCACGGTGTTGAATGGCTCTGGAAGAAGATGCTCAAACACCGGGATTGAACACTAGTAGTAGCACATAGATTAGAGTCATAGACGACACCCAAAAGATGAAGTAGAAGTTATAAAACTTCACCTGTAGTAGATCCTCGAAGTCCCGTGCAGCAAGCTTTGTTAACGCTGATACGTTGTTGCTGAACTTGCGAATTGTATCACGTCCAAACGTAGGTACCTCACGATAACTACAAACATCATTAATTGTCATCACACCAGAGAGAAATAGACATTAACTTACCGTTTGTTGAGGGCCTGGATAGTCTCACCACCATATGCATAAAGGATTCGCAGCAAGTGCATGAGGACTGCTTTCCATACGCCCAGCTCGAACTCATGCATGAAGTCAGGCACAAGCATAGCATGAAAATCAAAGCCCAGATGTGAAAGTTTCTCGGAAAAAGCATTCTACAAAAGTTTGCTAGTTCTCAAACTTCGACTCTGACAATATTACTATCCACTTACTCGGGTAGGAACTAGAGATTTTGCTTGAATTAGCCCCTCGACGGCTTGACTAACAATACTCCGTCCTTGAATAAAAATCATGTCACGAACACGTTCGATCCAACTGCGTCGTTGATGGTCATCGACACGTTGCTTGTGAGTGCGCAGCCACCTATCGTGTTTGCTACCTAAGCGATCAATTTTGTCTTTGTCGACAAGACATCGGGGACATGGACATCGCCCCAAGAACTTCATACATGCAAGTAAGATCCTATCAAAGGACAGAATAAGCACGGATGAAATTTGATCAAACTTTGATCATACTTCTCGGGGTAGTCAGCAGCATATGTAAAGATCCGGAGAAAGACACGACGTAAAACACCATCAGGAAACTTGATGACGATGCCATTCTTGTATGCATCCACAAAATCATCATCGAGTAGAAACCGCCACACAGCTTGCATAACCTCACGTTTGAGGTGCGTGAGTGTGGTAGCTGTAGCGCTACAACCAAAGGTACGTAGATAAAAATCCTGGATAGAATCCGATAACTATAATTTGATGGGTTAGTCATAAGTTATACATTATATAAATCAACCGAATACTGTGTACCTTCGGGATGTACGCCAAGTGATGGGCAGAGAACGAGGTAGGTTTTGCGCGCGTATATTTGGAGAGATTGCCGATGAAGAGATACACTGGCCACAGAGCAGCATTGCCGAAGTTCGCGAGATGTGTTGAATCAGACCATAACATAATGGCAGCAACGACGGTCTCCAGTGTACATCCAGACGCGCGAGAGGTTGCATGGACCTTTGCTTCCTCGCTAAGCATTGCATCAGCTGTATAGATCTCCGAGATCACGCGTTCAGGTGGCTTGTCCTTGTCAGGTTGCCAAAAGAGCTTGAATGGCTTCGTATGGAATGATTCCGCAGACACTTCTTCATAAGCTGATTTTACGACCTCCGTGAATTTCCGATAGTAGAGACCTTCAACTGTAAATTTTGGAGCAGCGGCTTCGGATGTGAACTTCACTTTCTCGCAAGGAACAGGTACTTCGAGAGAAGTTTCATTCCAACCATCATTGGAAGAGAAATGGATTGATTCGGCACCACCCTGAACGGCGTCATCCATACGCTTTGCCTCACGAGCAGCACGAAAGTCTCGTAGGTCTTCTCGATTGAAGTCCTCCGACAAGAAGACATCGTTGACAAGTTTATCCAGACCCTTCAGTCACCACCATCGCACTCTGCGTTCCACACTCCATGTCGAACCCTCGTAATGTGCGTTATAGCGCCACTCGGCCGACATTGAGTTGCAGCTAGTGATTGAAAGTCCGGTCCGGTCCGGTTTTTTTGCCATATTTGGCAGCAACCGGACCCGGACCGGTTTTTTGATTTGCTTAATTTTCTACAACCGGACTGAAACCGTACCCAACCGGTTGCACTAGTTCATTACGTGCGGTTGCAGTCGGTTGCAACCGGTTAGCCACACAACCGGTCGCCAACCGGTCCGAACCTCTTCAGAACCGGTCGCGACCGTGACTCGTAGTAAGCACAACGTGTTAGCCTCGAGTTGGCGACATAAAAGGCAGAACCAACGAGCGAGGACACGTTGTTTCCTTGTTTTTATACTCTACTACTTAGCTTGTGATCTAGTACTCCCTCATTACTATGGCTCCCCGCTCTGAACGTACACGGCGACAAACGGAGAAGGCAGCGGCCGTGACGCAGTCACGCCGTGCCCCAAAAAGTACTCGTTCACGGCCCCCAAAGCCGAAGCCTGGTGGAAAGGGCCAAAGCGGGTGGTTGCCTTCGGATGTAGACTCGACAACCACCTCAGAAGAGAGTGGCGAAGGTCACGGTGGTCAGCACAGGTCACGTCACGGTGTAAAGTCGAAGAACTTACAGAAACGTCCGGCGAAGCGTGCACGTCAACGCTCGCCCGTGGATGAAATTGACGACGTTGATGAAATTCAAGACGTTGATGACTTGCTGGAAGAAGCCGAGCATGTGGTGGCGTTGTCATCGCGAGCGGCGAGTGTCGCGGACGTCGAGGATGATGGGAAGAGTGATGTAAGTCTTGTGTACATTGAGAACGAACTGTAAATTGAACGAGTCAGCAGGAAAGCGATAACAATGGGCTCGAGGAACGTCACCGTGCTGATGTTCCCGACATGGTGGTATCCAAGAAGAAACAAGCTGGAGATTTACTTACTATATTCACCGAGAAGTGTAGCGTGAAGTTCTGTCATACCGATGGTAAGGTCGAAGTGTTGAAGGGGCGCTGGTGCAACGAGTGCCGGTCAGTGTATTCGAAAGGATTGGGGATCAAGTACTTACAGTCCAGGGCCACTGATCAGGAAGGACAAGACATTTGTGAAAAAACATGGCAAACGCAAGGCGTTCCATGTGGGGTCCAACTCCTCGTGCCGCCAGCACATTCGAAGCCACTTTGAAGTCTATGAGGCGCGGTGTAAAGAGGAAGGGATAATCGTTCACCATCACGCCGTTCCACCAGCAATGGCCAGGAGGAACGAGAAGGTGCCGAAGGGCCAGACAAGGTTGGATGGGTTGTTGCAGAAGCCGACGCAGAGAATGTCCGAGTTCTCCAAAGCAGAGGTCTTGAAAGCGGTTGCTGAATTTGTTGTATGTGATGATCAGGTGGGCCTTCAGGTTGCTAAAAGACGGACGGGACTGACACGACGGTACTAGAGCCTTGTATTACCTAGTAGGGCAACATTCAGGAACTGCCTTGTGGCAATGCGTCCAAACTCAATCAAGTCTGACATCCCATCAACACACGATGTATTCAATTTCATCCACAATGCGTTCACTGAGTATCTTCAAGAACTCAAGGCTAGGATTCGAGTACGTAGCTTTTTTCATTTCTTTCTGTATCTCACACTCTTTCTCTTTCTTTTGCAGTCGAAGCGAACCGGTCGCGTCTCGACTACCACAGACCTTTGGTCTGTGAATCAAACCAAAGCGTCGTTCATGGGCATCACCGCTCACTGGATCGAATCGGACGCTCAGACCTCGACTTGGGCCCTGTGCAAAGAAGTCATCGCATTTCGGGCAATCTCGGGACCTCACGATGGAGTAAACTTGGGTGGTTATTTTGTGGGGCTTTGCGAGCGTGTTGGCCTCATTGGGGGACAGTCAACCAGGGTACGCCTTTTTTTCATCGTTATTCCTATTCGTTCGAACCCTTCTATAGCTTTTCTGCATTACTGCTGACAATACAAGCAACAACGACACGGCGACTCAGAAGATTGAAACGATTCTCGATCGCCGACACATCTACTCCTTCCAATCCGACCATCACCGACTTCCGTGCTTGGCGCACGTCATCAACCTCGCCGTCGTCGCCGTCATGTCAGCCATCACGAAGACTGCAGTTGCTGAGACAACAACGGCGGTCTGGGAGTACGACCCCTCCCTTCCAGCAAATCGTCAGACCAACAATTCTCTCGACGTGGTCGCTGTAATTCGTACGCTTGCCGTGAAGATCCAAGCTTCGGACCAGCGCATAGCTTACTTCAACCGCCTTCAAGCCGAGTGTGGTATAGAGAAGTCGCTCGTTATTCCCCTTCACAGCAAGATCCGTTGGGGAACGGCGGATGCAATGCTTGAGCGGGCGTATCGACTCCGTCAGGTGAGTCTACTCATTGTACTATTGTTTGATGCGTGCTAACAACTATGATAGCCAATCAACCTCTTTATTTCCTCTGCAGACGAACTATTTGGTCCGATTACCTCAATTTGGCATCAAGGCCAACCCGTCAAACGTATCCCCTGGACCGATTTCACACTCAAGGCCTCCGACTGGGATTGCATCAACGATGCGCATCTCATCATCGCCGACGCAAATAACATTCAACACATATTTTCTCATGACCACCTGTCCACACTTTGGCGGGCCATCCCTGCTTTCGAAGAGCTTCAATCTGCGTGGGAGGAAAAGGCTAGCTCTTTCAAGTTCACGCCCTATGTCGAACCGATCAAGCAGGGTCTAGAGAAGCTTTGCAAATACTACCATAAGTTTGATGAGAAGCCTGTGTATGTCCTTGCGCTCGGTAAGTCCATTCATGTTTCCTTTACTGCGGTACTAATTTTTTCAGTCCTACACCCATATTACAAACTCGCCTACATAAAAATGGCATGGGGAGGATCCGAGGAGCAGCAAAGAGAAATCGACCGAGGTAACCCAAATGCCAAGGACTGGCACGACGAAGCGCTCCAGATCGTTGAACGGACGATGCAAGATTACTGGGAAGATGATGAACACGCTGACATTTCCATCTCGACTGCACCCGCCGTGGCTGTCGCCGCACCCACCGCATCTAGCGCGGCATGTTCTACGCTCGCATCCGAATTCGAGCGACACCGTCGTCAGCTCATTCAGCAGAAGAGCCACGTGGACGGCAATGGGTGGAGAGCCGAGCTGCGGCGCTATCTCTGTGATCTCCCTTCCGACGTCTCGAAAGACACGGACATCGTCAAGTGGTGGTCTGATCATGTGAAGACATACCCCACTCTCGCACGTATCGCCAAAGACATTTGTTCTATTCCAGCCACCTCAGTCCCGTGCGAGCGACTCTTCTCGGCAGGTGCCGAAATTGCCACCGACCGGCGTTCACGATTGGGTGCGGACAAGTTCGAGAAATTACAAATCATGAAACACGCATGGCGAGACAAGGTCAATGACCAGGCCACCATCAATTCCCTTGATTGTGAAGAGGAGGTATTGCTGGAGGATTTCAAGGATCTGTGGGCTCGCGAATCGGAGATAAATGGGCATGAGCAATTTTCTGATGAGACTGTGTCGTTGTAGTTTACTTTCTACCGTAACTGTGCTGTACTATGTACCTCTTCTTGGTCGCAACCGGTCTTTCCTGAGACCAGTTGCGACCGGTTTTCACGAAGTTTTTTGTCTGCGCTCCAGCAGAGGCAACCGCAACCGTACAGTTTGTAAGAGTGATGGACCGGCAACTTTGGACCGGTCGCAACCGTGATCGGTTCGGTCCAGTTAACGGTCTTTTTCCGGTCCGCAACTGGACTTCAAATCACTAGTCTTCGCAATAGACTATGAAAACACCTTCGCTCCTGTTGCTCGGTTTGAATCCGTTTGCAACCTTGCTGCTATGGCAGCTCTTAATTGCTGGGAGCTACACTCTCTTGATGTCAAAACAGCCTTCCTCTTCGGTGAACTCGAAGAGGAGATTTACTTGGAGCAACCAGAAGGTTGCGTTGTTAAAGGTCAGGAGACAAAAGTCTGTCGACTGAGAAAGTCCATCTATGGACTAAAGCAAGCTGTGCTTCAATGGAACAAGCAGCTACACAAGTCACTTCTGGAGATGGGTTTCACCCGTTTGCTTTCAGACCCAGGAACTTATGTCAAGATTATTGGTCAGGATATTATTATCCTTATTGTCTATGTTGATGACACACTTTTTACTGGTAGTAAAGAATCGCTTGTCAACGCTCATGTCAAGACATTCATGAAGAAATGGGAATCTTGTTATCTAGGCAAAGCCAAAGAGTACTTGGATATTTGTTTCACTCGAGATCTTTCAAAGGGAACTTTGATCCTAGACCAAACCCGCTATGCGGAGAAAGTTATTCAACACTTTGGTCAGGAGAATTGTAAACCTGTCTTGACCCCTCTATCCATGAGCTATACACTGAGACCTAAGTCAAATCAGGCCACTGCCGCTCTTTGATCATTGTATCAATCGGTCATTGGATCATTGCTCTATATCATGCTGGGCACACGACCAGACATCGCTTATGCAGTGATCAACACTTGCAAAGAGACCTTTATATCATCAGATATCTTTCTATAATGAAAGACCTTTGCATTTTGTACTCGAGACATGGACCTACTTCTGGTCTAATCACTTATAGCAATACTGATTGGGGAGGAGATCTGGAAACATCCAGATCTATGACAGGCTATGTTGTTTACCTCGCAAATGGACCTATCTTGTGGATAAGCAGATGACAGAAGAGACTCAGGCTTTCTTCCACTGAAGCAGAATACTGTGGCATAACGGATACTGAAAAACAGTTACAATGGCTTCAGAATTACTTCTCCGAACTCAATTGTCCGCTCAAAGCCATACCCATGTGTGTCAATAACCATGGAGCCATATTCCTTGCTTCAAATCCAGCTCAGGAAGGTCACATCAAACATGTTTGTCTTCACAGACACTTCATTCAAGAAGCTATAGAGTTTGGCGACATGGAACTATTCTATGTTCCTACGAATATACAATTTGCAGATATCTTTACCAAGAATCTGTCAAAAGTACCATTCAAAGCTGGTAGGAAAGCTTTAGGCCTTATTTCCTTTCCTTCATCGAATCTCTCTACGTGATGTTTACACTTTAGCGAGAAGGAGTGTTGAAAATCATAGATTCGTTTCGATCTATACCATGATTCTGATGTGTTACATGCTGTGACATGTTGTGACTCAATTGTGACTCATTCCTATGACTCACTGATATGACTCACTGATATGACTCACTTATCACTTATCTTTCTTATCTTTACTTACGCTATTTGTGTTACTCATCACATAGATAAGGCTTTAACGCCATTGGACAATAACAGTATCTTACTGCGGATGACTCATATCTTTGTCATCCTTCTCTGATGTTCTATAGAGTTCTATCTCTATTTCCCTTTTATAGGAGACATACATACATAGATACAAACATCTCTATATCATATATAAATCTGGAGCATTCGCTCTAGGAAAATACTGAGTCTTTGACTTATTCTTCCATCACTCTCACACATAAGCTCTTGCTCGAGGCACTATCCTCTTGCAGAACCTTTATCTTTGTTCGTTCCCTCAGGACTATTAACAGTGAGTATCTCCTACTGTTTCTCTTAGTTCCCACTAGGCTACTGCGCTCCACAATTGAGTCTTGCTATCTCGATACTCAACATCGTCAATTAGTGTGAGGAACACTGTACAACACCAAAGACTGCTCCGCACTGCTGAGGCTGATCCAGATTGGGACGACTATGTTCAGCGGGGGTCTGAGTCGGCGGTGCTGGTTCAATGGGCGAAACTTTGGATCCTCGATGATGACTTGCAGATGGAACTTGAGCCCATGAACTTGAGGGACGACAGCCAGCAAGAGAGCGTGGTTGAGTTGGACAATGTGCCAACACTCAAACTGCTTGATGTTTCCTTTCATTCCACATCATGGACCTAATCTGTACACCTATGCTAATCTCCAGTCCACCGAGCAAGAAGAACAACCTCCCTTTAAGTCCACACTCGAGCAATCGACTTTGGTTCCAACTTCCTGCTGTCTCTGGGTTTCGCGACAATTGGCAGCCTGAGTCTGAGAGGTTTCAACAAGCCTCATCTCAACCAGTTGCCTCGAAAGAAAGGAAAGTCAGCGGGAAAAAAAGGCTCCTGTGCATATCTCCCTTTTGTAGTTCTTGTTACAATCGACTTAATTCATATGTACTCGTGTGTTTCCCCCTCCCGCTCCCTCGTGTGTTTCTCCCTCATCTCCCTCATGCATTTCCCCCTCCCCTCCCTCCTGTGTCTTGTACTCGCTGTCCCTTGTTTCTCTTGCCTTCATTTCCCTTGGGTGTTTAATCGCCATGCCTCGTATCTCGCCCTCCCTTGTGTGGTTCCCCTCCCTCCCTCCCCCTCATGCATCTTGTACTTGCCGTGCCTCGCATCAAATTCAATCATTTGACACTTGAACGCCTGTCATTACCCTGCAAGCAGAGAGGAGTAGCAGGATGAAATGTACATTATCTTTAAACTTGCTGTTCTTGTCATTTTTAACTGACTTAACCATCAATTTCCACCACACGCATCTCGTACTCGTGCATCCCCTCCTCCCTCGTCGTCTCCCTTTGTGTGCCCAGGCTCGCACATCTTATATGGTGCTTCTTCCCCTCCCTCTTCTTCATCCTTATTCGCCCTCCCTCATGTACACGTTCCCCTCCCCTTCCCTCACGTCTCTCGTACTCACCGTCCCTTGCATCCCTTGTTCCCCACCCCTCTCTCGTGATCTCGTACTCACTGTCTCTCGCCGTCATTTCCCTCAGGCGATTTGTAATCGCCGTCCCGCCCTCCATTGTACGTGTTCCCCTCCCCCTCCCTCATGTCTCTCATACTCACCATCCCTCACGTCCCTCGTCCCCCTCCCCACCATCACGATCTTGTACTCGCTGTCCCTCCATGTCATTTCCCTCGGGTGATTCGTAATCGCCGTCCCTCATCTGTCCCACCCTCCGTTGTATGTGTTCCCCTTCCCCTCCCTCACATCTCTCGTACTCGCCGTCCCTCACGTCCATCACATCCCTCATTCCTCTCCCCTCCCTCACGATCTCATACTCACCCCCTTGCCGTTGTTTCCCTCAGGCGTTTCATAATCGCCGTCCCTCGTCTATCTCGAACTCCACGTGTCACGGTCAAATGCTCGAACGTTCGAACACCAATCTATAGATGGGATCAAGGGATCAAAGTCTCAGCCAGGTACATTTTAAATTACACAACTTGCGCACAAATGATGTAACTAACAAATTAAAAGGGTGGTGGTGCTACCAATGCCATCCAAAAGTCATCTACGACAAAGAAACCTGCTAAGGTATCCACTGGCTCTCAACCGAGACCGTCCCCGTCTTCGTTGGTCACCAAGCCTGAGCCTCCATCTAGACCACGTTCTAATGTGAAGGCATCGGATGGCAATCCGAAGATCAAGCCAACAATGTTCAAGAACCCCAATCAGGCTTCGGACATGCCGCCAGTAAGCCTGATGACATTAGGTTGTTGCATACTACTAAATTAAGCTTTGCTGCAGTCTGTCAAATCCTCCCAGCGCCTCCCATTTGTATTGACTTGTAAACCATCACAACAAGCAATGCCGGGAGCAACCAGCTCTACACAGAGTGGCCATTGGATGGCCCATCAGGAAAACCTATCCATGTATAATTGCACAGAATTCTTCATATTCTCAAGAAAATATGAGAAATATATTACAATTTATGGAAATATAACAATTTGAATAAAATCACACAATTTCCCAGTCCCCTTGAAAAATATATACAATATAACATATTTTCCATCTATTATTCACTATATTTAAGATAATATCTGTATCTAGTCACTATATTGTCATGTCATTACCTGAACATTAACACCACTAGTGTCATATTGGCTGAGCATTAATTGATGATGTTACAGAACATTCCTTACATTGTCATACACTCATTGAACATAGCATACATATTTGATCAAAAACATTTATTAATGCTACATCAACACTCTACATCACACTACTAGTGTTAGGACAAAGTACCAAAAGTGTACCAAAAAAGCGAAAAAAAGTGTAACAAAAAGTGTACTAAGTGTACCCAACACAGTGTAGGAAAAAGTTGACCAAGTGTATAAAAAAGTGTAGGAGAAAGTGTACAGAGTGTACAAAAAGCGAAAAAAGTGTAGGAATAGACTTACCAAGTGTACCAAGATGCTATCAGACCATGTCAGTAAAGGAGAAAGTGTACAGAGTGTACAAAAAGCGAAATAAAAGTGTAGGAATAAGCTTACCAAGTGTACCAAGATGCTATTAAACAAAGTCAGTAATATTATAAAATCTAACTTGATATACTTACCAGCATAAGTCAGTGAGTGATGTGTGGTGGGTGGTGGGTGGTGGGTGGTGGATGATGAAAGTGGAGAAGAAAGAGAGTGTGGGAACAAAATCTTCGACCTGAGTTGATTATATAGTGTGGGGGGTAAAAATAGTTGCAAATAAATTTGTCAGCATGTCTGCTTTTTTCAACATCAAGTGTGGGAACTTGGGCTTATATCACAGTCTCACTTCAAAACTCTATAAGTCTTTGCCACATATGTTTGCTACACTTGTGACACTTGTGACTACACTTTTGTCCTACACTTTTTCGCTTTTTTGTACACTTGCTACACTTTGTCCTACACTTTTTGTACACTCATTTTTGTACACTTTTTTTGTACACTTAGTACGCTTTGACCTACACTTTTTCGCTTTTTTGTACACTTGTTTGGTACACTTGGTACACCTTGTGGTACACTTTTCTGACTACACTTTTTTGTACACTTGGTACACTTTGCCCTACACTTTTTTCGCTTTTTTTGGTACACTTCACTTGGTAGACTTTTTGTACACTTCTAGGTGGGAAAATCTATTTCCAAAAAAGGAAAGTCATTATTTCTGTTCCCCTATTTATGTGATCCTAATGGTGCAACAATCTAATCAATCTGATCTAATCTGAATGAGATATGAGGAAATGGTCCACAAAACATTAATGAAAAAAGTGGCTGTGTCATGACAAAAGCATTGGTCTACCTTTTGGTACACTTTTTTGAGTACCATTTTCTGTGTACACTTGTTTGTCCTACACTTTTTCGCTTTTTTGTACACTTGTTTTGTACACTTGGTACACCTTTTGGTACACTTTTTTGAGTACACTTTTTTTTACACTTGGTACACTTTGCCCTACACTTTTTCGCTTTTTTTGAGTACACTTTTCTGTACACTTGGTATACTTTTGTGTACACTTTTTTGTACACTTGGTTACACTTGGTACACTTCTTGATACACTTTTTTATTCCATATAATAAGTGTGATTATTGACATTACATTTTAGGGTTATCAATATATTTATACTAATATGGAGTAATTCACAACATTTATCAATATTATCAATAATATGATAGAATATACACAATTCTATACAATTATTCATGGATAAGTTTTCCTGATGGGAGACCTGTCAACTGTGACAGTGACCGTGATATTACACCCAGAGATGAGAGTGATGAGAGTGAGCCAGCCGTCAACGGGCAGACAGAAAGGCGTAAAGGCCATCGGGCAAAGAAGTATATCAACAAAGACCTACCTGGATTTCCTAGAAGCCTTGCAAGGTTTCAGGATGTTTTCTTTCCTCATTGGCTGGTATACATATTAATCATTGACAATATGTGGGACCTGCAGCATGATGCTCACATTGCATGTGCCCAAGCAATCTGGGACCATCTGATGAAGATTGAGCATATAGTTGCCCTTCAAGGCAAGCCAGTTTATGCTCTTGTATGTTATTTCTTCTGTGTCGTCTTCCTTCCACTAATATTCTTTGTGACAGTTGAAGCAAAAGACATATGACTGGCAAGGAGACTTAGCTGAGGCTGCAGAAAGAGCAGTCAAAGGTTTCTTCAAGAGATACGAGCAATTTATGATTGCAAATAATCGAGCTGACTATGTTGCTTGGGCAGTCCCTGTTTCCGAGGAAGTCATGTATCCCAATGGGTGCAAGTATCCCATTATCCCCAAGATCTATCTTTATATGTGGAAGGCCATTGATGAAGACACGGATCCTGATAATCCAATACATTGAAAATCTTTGTCGGTTATGTTACTAATCATCTCCATAGACTGGGAAAGGCCTGTTTTTGCATGAATGTATACTCGAAACCTTTGCTTTTGTTCTTTCAACCACCCAGGTTGTTCCGGAACATGTAAGAAATAGAAAGTGGCCTTGTTCTGCTCTATCCCTGTCAACTGTTGCAGTGTGTGTACAACTGACTATGTCTCATGCTTACTTATTGTGTAGGTTGAGAGAGCCTGGAATCCATCGTTGGGACTCTGGCCATTATGTGGCACCAGTTATGAAGTCCTACAGGAGGTTCTCAGGGAAATTATGGATGTCCATCACTAATGAGGTTATGGAGTCAGCTGAGAATCTCTCAGATAGGAAGTGGCGGAATTTGATGACAGAGGCAGCTGAGCATATTGGAGTACACAAAGGTATTTAAAACTTAGAGCAGGCTGTTTCTAGGCTGGGGCTCAAGTCAGGAAGAGCAGCCGGTTATGAGCCTGATTCAGAGTAGTAGTAAATCATTTTACCTACTTAATGGACTTGTGATATGTTATTCTATTATGATTGCTGGATGAGACAGTTGAGAAACTCACAGACTGGAAGATAATTAGATGGTGATAAACTTATAGGCTGTGCTGATGAATTACTTACAAATCCAGGTCTCTACATCACTGAGCTACTGTTGGATACATCTTCCTGAATGGCACACTGAATATATGTAATGACTGAAATCTGTACCTCTGATTGTGTGAATATACATGATAGGCTGTGATGATGAACTTCTTGCAGATCTGAGTCTCTATATACCTGAGATAATATTAAATGCTTGCTTCCTAAATGAATGATATATTGAATACATTCAATAACTGGAAATCTGCACATTTGATTGAATGAATTCATGACATATACTTAATAAATGGATCAACTAGTCAATGTGAATCTGGATTAACTGAGCTGCTGGTAGACAGTTACTTCCTGAATGAATGATAAACTGAATATATATAGTGGCTTAGAATCTGTACCTCTGATTGAATGAATTTATGATATGTACTGCATGAATGAACCAACCAACAAATGTAAACCTGATTTAACTGATCTGCTGGCAGACAATTACCATCTGAATATATGATATATTGAACATATGTAATGACTGGAAAACTGTATTTCTGTTGAGATGAATGCATGGCATATATTTGGGAATGAGTTAACCAATCAGTGTGAAGTTAATTCAACTGAGAACATTACATTCTAATGTAATGAGTATATGACATCAAATGAGTAACTGAAGTATATGACAAAATTAAAACCTGAGTTTACAGAAGGTATTATTGACTGAAAGACTGCTGTCAGTAAGCATTCAACTGACTTACTGATTTGATCTCACACTGTTATAGCTGATGTCAGTCATTTCAGTCACTGTCAGTAACCATCAGTTGAGTCAGAAAAAACCTCAAGTTCCTGATGTGATGAGGTCGATGAAATGAGTCCAGAAGAGAAAAAGGAGCTGCGAGTGTCAATTCAACCAGTACAGTTGGCACTGACAAAGGTTTCGAGTTCTCAATGACACACCTTTGAGACTCTACTAATTGTTGTAAACCACCGGTCTAGTCTGACCATCTGGCATCACTGACAGCCAGAACTATAGTCCAGACATACCAACACTCGGACTAAGGTCAGGTGACCTACCCTCAGCCCTCATCCTCGATGTCACTACATTACCATGACATCACCACTATCATTCCATTACTACTCACTCCTTTATATCATTATGTAGACCTGATGTCACTTGGAATGTATGTATGTAGTGCCTCATGTAGTCTGCCTGTATGTAGAATAGTCCAATTGTATAAATACTCGAGTCAGTCATAGCTGGTAGACCCAGCTTTGACCTTTTGAGCTTTACGCCAAAGTTCTTTGCTTTCATCTCCATCCTTTTATCTTTCCAAGTGTCGTTGTCAGCCCCTGAGTGATAGTCCCATAGTCCCACAGGACTTTGGTTTACTTCATTAGGTCAAAGCTGCCTATACACTTTGGGGCTTCATCATTATCATTGCCGTTCACTGCCGCGTCTTGTTGCAGAGTCAATACAGTGATTTTGATGTATGAATTGTATGGTAGTTAGCACAAAACTGTCATACATTTTTTCTGCTAATGTAAATGATATATCATTGCTCTGTCATGTACCAGATCCCTCACAATGTAATATATCACATGAGCTTATTGACTCATATGCCAATATATCATTGCTCTAGCATGCACCAAATCCCTCACAATGTAATATATCACATGTACTTATTGACTGATATTCCAATATATCATTGCTCTAGCATGCACCAAATCCCTCACAATGTAATATATCACATGAGCTTATTGACTCATATACCAATGTATCATTGCTCTAGCATGCACCACAATCAAAATGTAATATATCACATGAGCTCATTGACTGTAGTAGTGTCACGACTCGGCTAGTCACTAGCCGACTCCAGCTCTCCATGACCACAGCACGTCATGGCTGGTGATGTCACAATAGTCACCAGCTGTGGCTTGGCTTGACTGCTCTAGCCAGACCAATCAGCTTGTGGCTGATATGTCATGACATGTGACCAGTCACGGCTCTAGCCAGCTATAGTCAGCTAACAGTCAGCTTAGAGTCGAAAGCAGATAGAAACACAAGTTATACAACAAGCATACTATGTGACTGTCTGTCTGTACATGTATCTTATTTCATGCAACAATAAATCCACCTTGAACAGAATGGTCAACGAGCCCAAGTGTGAGACATCAGCCTGATGCTGCGACAAGGGGTAATAAGATCTTGCTTCTCGGCTTGCGTAGTACTACTCTTTCGTGCTCGCTTCCTGAGCACATACTTGAAATTAGTGACTAGTTGGTGGAGAAAATAACAAGTACTACTTGCCTTGGTGGTTTGGCATTGCTGCTTAGGCTATCATGGCCACCACGGCATGTCTGTTGATGGTCCGTTGGTCCCACTGCCAGTGGGATCGGTGTGGTTGCCCGGCGTACCACAGAGTTGCTGGTGTTCTCACATATTTTGTGAGGTGGAGATGGTTTGTGTCACTTGTCATCGGTGAGTTCACTGACATCAGGCGCTGAGCCACAGTTTGTGGACAATGCATTGTGTATCGTGGTGGAGCAGCGAGTGAAGGTAGGCGTAATCCGGTTTTGCCATGTAGGCAAGCGAACGTGAATGAACTCGGAAGGGAGGCCATTACACAGTTCATCAACTTGAACTGTGGTATCTTGTTTCAGCTTTAGTATTGCGTCATTGGAGAGGTCAGGGTGAGTACTGCTGAGCCATGGGAGTGAACCTTGCATCAGATATATTAGTGTGTATGCGAGTGATTCAAGATCATCATGGCAGCTTGATTGGATATCCAGATGATGATTTACTGAAGCAAATGAGGGTGTACCAACAAAACGGCACTCATGTTGGCACAAAGTGTGTACGCGGGTGGCAGGGTTGTGGTATTGGAATGCAATGCTGAAGTTGATGAGAAAGACTGTGGGATTCAAGCCTGAGGTAGTGGTGGCATTTCCAAGCAAGACGTTGTGTGGCTTGATGTCACGGTGGATGTAGTTGTGTGAGTGTACATATTCGAGTCTTTGTACCTGTCAAGTAAAGGATTAATGAATTGAACACTTTGAACGGTTGGCATTGTTAGATACTCACTAACTGATACCCGACATCAACAACAACGTCCAGTTCACCCACCACTCCCTTCTCTCCCTCTGCAGCATCTGCAATGAGTCAAACCGCCCATTCTAGCCACCCCTGGCTACAGGAACTGTTGGACAATGACAGATGCCCATCATTCATCTCAAATCATGTTGACTCATCCATGCATCCCCACTGGGCCAGAGCTATGCCGGATGATGTACCCCAGGTTATCCAGCTCCTGCTCCAGTCCAAGCCCCCACTCTATGTGGGGGTTGATTCAAATGGCGGCTTATGTCTGGTGAGTTCGGCAGAGGGGGACCTTGTAGTCCTCTCCGTGAGTGTGGACGCCGCTCACTTTGCCAATGCTGCTGTGTTGTCCAATTTCATTGTCCATTGACTCACTTTCCCTATACCATACTGTCCATTGGGACTGGTAGGGTATCACTACCCAACATACCTCTCTTACTCTCTCTTTTCTTCTTCTCTTCTGGCCTCTCATCCGTGCGGGTCCCTATTGACTAGGTAGGGTTGTTAGCTGTTTTCCTGGTCCACCTTGCTCTACACATTTCCTATTCCCACACTCATGATGGGCCCCTCGGGGCCACCACTCTTGTCACCTACAGTCCATGCTCTATTAAGTGTTCTCGTTATCACATAGTAGCTACAAAGCTGGACTGGTTCCAGTTTCTTTTGATTGTCCTCATAGAGTACACACACTCCGCATGGGACAGTAATTGATGTTAAAAAAAAACAAAAAAAAATCCAATGTGCTTGCTTACACTCAGTATTTGTCTTTTTCTGGGTTCCCCAGTGTCATCTTTGTCTACACCTTGCTCCACCTCGATTCCCGTATCAATTTCATTTGTCAGGGTCTCCTGCCAGTGTTCACTCACAGCACCAGATGATGTCAGTTGGTTGTTCTTAGTAACTGACTCTGCTTTCATAAAATTTGAATATATCAATATGTTTCCCTGTTTGTTGGCTTGGTATATGTGGTGGCAACTGAATTTCACTT
The DNA here is from genome assembly GCA_038091835.1 of Leccinum ochraceum. Classification (NCBI taxonomy): domain Eukaryota; kingdom Fungi; phylum Basidiomycota; class Agaricomycetes; order Boletales; family Boletaceae; genus Leccinum; species Leccinum ochraceum. The sequence goes on from JBBPPE010000149.1 coordinate 18,448, forward strand.
CCTTGTGCTCAGGCTCAAGCTTAGTGATGCGAGGTTTCTTAGTAGGCCGCCTACCAGGCATGTTGAACGAGGAAGACGAGGAAGACATGAGCGAAGGCCACAGAACTGATGTGAGCCAGCATCAGCTTCTGGATTTTCCTTTATGACACCAGGCCTTTCAAGAGCGATGTATCACTATGTAAGAGGGTCTCTACAGTGGTATATAATTTTCATGTTCATTCCCTCTTCTCCTTTGCACTGCAACTTGTATCCAACAACTTCAAATACCTAATCATGTCCACTCAAAATGTGATTTTTCTTTTGTTTACTTTCACTAGACTGACATATTTCCCCCAAGAACTCTGCTGGTCACACATGGCAGTGGCTTAATGGTCAGAACCTCAGGCTTTCGATGAACGACATGGAGCCAATCTCCTTCTGTGGATCACAGCTGGCATGGGCTATCCACCGTTTTTATGATTGAGGTAACTGAATATTCCACTCTGTCCGGGAGCAGCAGATGTTCTTTCATGAAATGAATTCAACCATAGATGGCCACTGAAGGATGGCATGTTCCCCTCCATTCCATTTCCAGGTCCACTTGATGATGCGCAACAGCAAGAGGTTGCAGACAAGCTGGATCTACTTCATTGAGTACATGGCATGGATTTATATGACACTAACATGTCTGACTTCAAGTTGTAAACAGTACTTCCACTGGTAGTACCTGTGGCTGTGGATTAATTATGGTCGACACTATTTCAAAATTGACTGGCTGGCATTGGATATGCCTCAGAATGACTGATAGATACAATGTTGGTGTACTTACAATATGCATGTACTTGTCGTATTTGTTCTGAGTAGTACCGTATCCGTCTTCAGCTAAAGAAGTATTGACACCTCCAATGACATATACAATACAACATATACAATACTACAGAGTCAACAAGTTCCCCGATGAATGTAAAATTTGGTAATGGTACCATCTATCCTTGTGTTACAGCTGGCCCAGGTAGGGTCGGTTGTAGACTTGAATGCGAAGGCTAAGACGAAGGATAGGCCGAGCAAACGTAACGTCTGGCGAAGCCGGAAGACTAGGTAGTCTCTCGAGAAGGAACTCACGAAGAGTCTCGTCACTCGAAGACTAAGGGCTAAGGGACACACCCAAGAAGGGCAGAGGACTGAGGTGACGAAGGATGAAGACACTCGAGATTTCGCAGAGAATACTGAGTTAGATTTCAAGTAGCTCTAGCTTAGGGAAATACAAACGAGCAGGAAGGTCCTTAAGTACTACGAGATGGAAGGCGATAGAATCGCAAGGAATGGGAGAGTCATCCGCAGTGAGGAAAGAGTCCGAAGCTGCGGAATGCTATGCGTACAGTAAGCGAAGATTGATGAATGATATCATCATGAGTCAGAACATAGCGATAGGGAGATAACAGATCGAAGATAGGAATGAATAGGAATGAATCAGAGAAAGGCAGACCATCAGTGATGTGAAGCATGCGAAATCACCCGAGGTCTATGATACATTGCGAACAAGAGGTAAAGGCGATAAGCGAAGGAAAATGAGAGGGAAAAGAGATACATAGTGAACCTTGGAGACAATCGTAACACCTTGCGCATAGAAGCAATATCTTGGTCCTCCATTGTTGCCATTAGCAAATCTTCTATCACAAGCAAAGTATGTCTGACGTGCTTCTTCAGACCAGAAAGTTGATCGTTATCCTCGAGGCCACTTGTATTGGTGGCTGTAAGCACCATCTTTACTTCCCCCACAGCTGTGTGTATGGCCATGATAGTGTTGTAGCACCTAGTTTTGATGTAGTTGACACAGAGGACTTCCATTAGCAAGTACAGTGATGGCTCACTGAACAGGCTCTCAAATGTCTGTTCAATGTCCGACTCAGAGTTGATGTTCTCACTAGTACAAAGGCTTGTTAAAGTGATCATCACGGTAATAAAAAAAATCACACTTAAGTATAACATACATTATCCGAGTTTTTTTGGACTAGGAAACTGATGCACTTGAACCGAGCCCTTGCATTGATTTCATTGCGGTGGCTTGGCATACATCACATTAGACAATTGAAATGATTAGCACTGATCAGCAAACCAACTCTTGGCTTCACAGAACTGTGCAGAGTTGCACAGACCCACAAACCCTACAGAGAGGTACCTAGTAATAAGGCCTTCACAGACCTGTACAGACTAGCCCCTAACTCTACAGGCCTGTACAGAGTACCCCTATCTCCACAGAGCTGCATCTACAGAGTCCACAGATACACCATACAGAGCTATACAGAGCTGTACAGACCAGACAGGGGTAGATGGTATTCTACAGATCATCCTCTAGATCTTACTAGCTCAATTCAAATCATATCAAATCAAATGCAATATATTGTTTGTACTACAATACATACAGAGATATACTACCACACTACCAATAGTGAATAGTAACAACACTCACTCACCAACAATAGTACCAAAGTCTACAAAGAAAGGAAAAGAAAAGTTAGTATTGAGTCAAAGAAAGCAACAGAACACTTACTACAACAATAGTACAAAGTCTACAAAAAATCAAGCCAAGTCAGTAACTGAATAAAAGAAAACAGCATGCACTTACCAAATAAACAACAACAACAAGTAGTAGTATAGAGTAGTGGATGATGAAGTGTAATAGAATTGAAGTATTGAAGTGTTGAAGTGTTGAAGAGGGATAGTGGTGGTTGAGGGAAGAAAGAGTGGGAATTAAAATTGAAGAGTGCTGGCTTTATATACCTGGTGGCTGCTGAGTTCGAAATTTTACAATTTGTAAGCACACAACACAAATAATACAGACTGTACAGACTGTGGCTGTGTTGACCACAACACAAATTCTGCTAAGTCTTTTCTTGGACTTGTTAGGAAATGGTTCCCACGCTTAGTAGTGGCTGTACCAGATGTAGTAGATAGCCCTATCGACCATTTGACAAAGTTTTGAGGCCAATCGGGAGTTAGGTGCCCAAGGTATAAGCAATCTCAACCTCTATATTGATAAATTCTAAATATATTGATATCAAAGTCAAATCTTGATGGAAAAATACGCTAAAAATATGGAAAATTGGGGAAATGTAGGGGATATAGGGGTAGAAATAGCACAGCCACAATAACCGGTTTCGACCAGTTTTTGTCCAGTTTTGAAAATTTCGACATTTCTTGTAACCCTAACTGCACCTATCTGGAATTAGGCATAACCAAACCTCTTTAAGCAGTTACAAGCAGTCAGGGTTCAGTTAAGTTAAGGTTTTTGATCAGTTATGCCACTGGATTTTAAAACACTAGTGCTAAAGGTGCAGCACACATGTAATGTGGCTGTGATCAAGTGACTGAATAGCAGAACCGTAACATTGAACACTGAAGGTACTCAAGGATGCAACCAAATATTTCTCAAGGTCAACACCCAACCTCACCATGGTCGTGCCTGTTATGGATGTGATGGATGCAAGGCTCAGAGAACACGCCTGGAACGAGAAGCTTTCTCGCCCCATCCGTGCTGGTATCACCATCGCGCTTCAAACGCTCAATCACTACTACTCCTTGACAGACAATTTTGAAGTCTATTGGATTGTGATGGGTAAACTACTAATTTATGATCAAATGTGCACTACAATCTAATAGAATATGAAGTCCTACACCCTCATCACAAATTAGAATACTTCAAGGGTGCAGGCTGGAAAGATGAGTGGGTCCAAACTGCTGAGAGGCTCGTGCGTGATCGTTTCGAACACTCTTATGCTACCAAAGAAGAGCCTGATTCTGACATTGAGGTACTTGAGGTACAGCCAGTGAGTACTTATTCTATCTGATCATGCTAAATTTGTCCATTAATGAATCAAAGAAAACTGACAACATGTTCGACAACATGCCTGCCCTAGGTTCCCCCAAAATGAAGGACGGCCGCAATGAGCTCGACAGGTATCTAAGGGGTGACATCGAGCATGTCACAGATGCTCTGGTCTGGTGGTACGAGCATCGTGTGGCATACCCTCGCTTGTCACGTATGGCGTTGGATTATTTGAGCATCACTGGTAAGCCATATATTTGTGCTCCGTGCTTACTCATTTATCATTTCCAGTGACATCAATTGATGTGGAGCCGACTCTTTAGCCGAGGATGGCTTGTGCTCTCACATGTCTGATCAGGGCTGTTGGTGAAATCAACCCAGGCTCTATTGTGTCTTAATTTGTGGTTTCGATAGGACCTCGTGAAGTCAGAGGACTTGAAAGGGGCAGCCGAGCTTCCAGAGATGAAAGAGGAGCAAAATTTGGAGTCGGGATGGGATAGTATCAATAGTATCTTGTAATTGATTCAAATATACGACCCATGGGTATACCCATTGCTGGTACATTCATGGGTCATTTTTTGCCGACCCATAAGGAAACCCATACCCATCTGGTGGGTATGGGTGTGTGTGCGGGTATGGGTGTGGGTATAACCTGGGATACCCCAGGTTATACCCATGCTATGCTCTAGGCACGGCAAGTCTCGGCTTGGGTTCCACAAGACAGAAACTTCAATATCACAACATTGTCAATGTACAATGGTTTTCTCTGACCTCTACCTTAGCTAGATGGTGCACAGACCATGATTATAGTGCCTGCCCTAAGTGTACATGTAAGTGCTGACTGATGTGATGATACATAAGAGAGTCTAGTCAGCAGGGTGTAGGGTATGACATTAGTGCTGATGTCAGGTCATGTGACTGTGAGAAAAGAGATAGATGCTGGGGCATCTAGATAAGATAAGATAACTCACAATGAGATAAAATGAAAGGAAAAGGAGTGTAACCGTGTGGAAACTGGAAAGGAATAAAATAAAAGAACATACTATTATCGAGATAGCAAGTCTTGATTGTGGAGTGCAGTAGCCTACTAGTAGAGAACTAAGAGAACAGTGGGAGATACTCACTGTTTATAGTTCTAAGGCAAAAGCTCCAGGTTTATATACTGTATAGGGATGTTTGTATCTATGTATGTATGTCTCCTATAAAAGGGAAATAGAAATAGAACTCTATAGAATGTCATGGAAGGATGATGAAGATATGAGTCATCTACAGTAAGGTACTGCTATTGTCTAATGGCGTTAAAGTCTTATCTATGTAATGAGTAACACAAATAGCATAAATAAAGATAAGAAAGATAAGTGATAAGTGAGTCATATCTGTGAGTATTACCAATATAACATAATTATATGAGGTCATTCAAAACTATCACAGGGCATCCCTTTGTGCATGAGAGGGATGCCCTCTTACCCTACAGGGCATCCCTGCTACTCAGGGTAAGACTCAGAGATGCTTTCATTTTTTCACCTAAAAATAGTTTTCCAGGGTCCGTCAAAAAACATATTTCCACTCTAGGAACACCCATGGAAATGGAAGCTCTTAGCTTAATCTTTTGGTAGTGAAAGATTAAGCTAAGAGCTTCCATATAACCATAACCTGAAGTGTGAAGGACATCCATATCTTGCACGAACTGCTTCCCCCAAAGTTGTTATAGCAGTCAACATGATGGTTACCATCCAGGTTGGTAACAACCTGTTTGAGTTGCTAAAGTGGATGGACAAGCATGCAATGATATGCCATGGACACGTCTGATTTGAAGAGGACCAGGAGAGTGCCATTAGAGTTATCTTTGCAGAAAGCAAGCAAGGAAGCACTGAGTGAACGCATGCCATCCATCTTCATCAGCAAATCCCAAGAAATGCCACAGAAACCCACAGAGATCCACAGAAACACCACTGGAACCACAGAACCACAGAACCCCACAGAACCCCACAGAGATTACCACTGGAGCCACAGCAACTCCCAGAACCCCACAGAACCCCACAGAGATTACCACTGGAGCCACAGCAACCCCCAGAGATCCACAGAGCCACAGAAACCACAGCCACCTAGCTCCCCAGAACCACAGAACATCCCAGCATACCAGCACTCCCCAGAAGTTACCAGACCCACAGACACCCAGCTTTGTAGTGGACAGTATGACTAACCAATGGCTTTGCCAATATCCCTAACCCAGCC
>JBBPPE010000150.1:0-24089 GCA_038091835.1 Leccinum ochraceum
CAGCATCCCGGATCAGCGAAAGAGTCCTCGAATGCCGTCGCTGATCGCCGAAGTCCACTGCCTGCTACGCACCTCGTTTCCCGGAGTCGCCTAGCCGAAGTACACCGTCCGAGTTCGAATTCGGAAGGCCTTAGTAAGGCCTTCTTATCTCGCAATCTTCCGCCGACGAGTCGGAAGGCCTTCTTATTTTTCATCAACTGCCGAACAACTATCTCGGCTCATTCCTTTCACCGTACCAAGCGGTATCAATCTACGCTCATTCACCGAGCCGTGGATATGGATGTTCCGTGTTCGGATTCCCCGACTCCTGAGAGGAGGGTTTTGTCAGACGCAAATGAACCGTGGTTTGCAAAGTGATTCGCTTACGTGATGTAAGATGTCTATATAATCTGAGTTTACATACTTAACGTACCAACTTGAATGTAACCAATCCGTCGGAGTCGGGGACTGGCGCGGGCGCGGGCGCCACCACGATCATTCAACCGAAAGTAAGATGCGGCCGATTGCTGCGGATCATATCGTAAGTAATAAGTAAGTCACCCCATCGTGAATCATTGGCAGATCCGGGCCGGTGGCAGATAACGCTCCGCTGCGGCAGCCCGTGACCCTGTGCGAATCACAGGTTCGAGGCAGGCGCCACACTTGCTTCGAGTAGGATCCCAGTCGCCCGTACTACTTCCCGTGTCGTTTTCCGACGCCAACAACGAAGGTGAGCACACGATTCCACTCGCCTCGTTGTCCTCACCTATCCTCTGTTGCTCGTGCAACAACGTGACAACAACGCGCGTCCACGCGTTGTCAGGACGACACAATGACGATGACGTTGACGTTGATGGTGAGCCACGTATTCATCCTCGACGATTCCTCCTCGTCCCCACCTTTTCACCCTTAACACACGCACAACCTCCCCCGGGCCCGCCGCTGCTCGTGGAAGGAACCGAGACAGCGCAACGTGCTGTGACGCCGTCCGAGCGGCTCTGCCAAGCTCGTCGAGGGGCACGAGTGAGGCACGAGCAGCCCCTGCTAACCCAATGACCTCGATCTCGACCGCATCGTCTGCTTCCCAAATGAAGGACTTTGCATCATCAAGGCGGGCTCTTTTTACCGCTGACTCCATCCAGTGCCGCCACCGAGCCATACAGGCAGCAACACCAGCTTGGGTCCCGTCGGGGGCACAAGTCACTTAGCTATATTATTGGGTAGTTTGGGACGACCAGCAAGTTCAAGTTGATATCCCGTGTCGTAGTACTTACAACCCGCGCTTGTTTCGCAACACTGAAGTCAACATGATTCAATGTCCGTATACGTGAAGAGAGAGATCGGAATATAACGTGGATCGAGGATTGTCAAATGTCGATCCGCATACAGTCTGATACAGAGGCCTCGTTATTTCACAATCTGAACAGCACGATCTGTGCATCACCCTGTGCATCACCCTGTGCATCCCACCCAGCGAAACCTCAACATGACCGACCCAAGCCGTTCTCGTTCACCGCTCTGTGTGTCCCTTCGCCGCATCAGGTCTAACGTGTACTCGACGCTGAGCGTCACCCACTCGTCCACCTCGATGACATCTGAGTATTATTGAGATTGAATATCCATACGCAACGGGTTTCTGATCAAGAGAAGATCTTGAACTTACCCCTTTGTTATCAGCAGTGAGTTCGCCACGGTAATAGACCGTTGAATGTAATCTATGTCAGCTTCAGAGAGGGAATATGTGAGTGCGGGCGCAGCAGAAGATGGGATGCACGGTAGACGGTACCAATATTGCTCATTCTAAGCTTCCTCCGTTCGATCCTCTCCCCCATAATGATCTCCAAGGACCAACGCCCTCCTGAAATCCCGATCCATTCTGTCCGTCAGTGTCGGCGTCGGGTATGTACGCGACGTACTCTGAGCGCTGCGAGTCTGTCACGACCCATGTTCAAGCAATGACATCACAGGCCCGGGGGTGAGTACTTTGGACCGGGTCGTCCGTGACCGTCCGTGAGAAATAAAGTTATAAAACGAGCTCGAGTACACACTGGCAGTTGCGCACAGCGAGCTCGTTGTACAATATCCAACACACGATGCGCAGGACGTTGCACCTCGCAGGACTATCCTCAGGATTTCCATGAGTCCCATGCCTCGCCTACGCCGACCCTCGCTTGCACCAAGTCCCCGAAGGAGTTCAACGTTCCCAACACCGTGACCCTCGTCGAGGAGGGTGTTTGGCACGTGTCTCGCATTGTCACAGACCGTGTCATCCTCCCACAAATTCCGCACCGGAGAAACCTCCGCGTAGACAGAGAGCCTCAACCTACCTGCGCTTACTGGAGACTCTGACAACAGAGCGCAGCTTCCACCTGGACCCGACTATCTGTGACTCACCCCAGCACCTGCAGGAGTGGCCCATCACACAACAGATGTTCCCCACACTTCATATATCGCCAGCGCGTCCCTCGACTTCCTACTCAACAACAACATATTTGCCATGGCTGTTGCTCCTTCTTCGACTGCCTCCAAAGCCCCGGTCAAGGCGCCCGCGAGCAAGGCCAAAAAGGCTGCCAAGACGTCTGCTGCACCAGCAGCAACAGCAGAGGGTGGCAAGAAAAAGAGACGCAAGGCTCGCAAGGAGACATACTTTTCATACATCCACAAAGGTGTGTGATTCGTTTCCAAGACTGTTCGCTATCTCATTTTCGTTGCAGTCTGGAAGCAAGTGCACCCTGATACGGGTATCTCGAACAAGGCTATGGCCATTCTCAACTCCTTCGTCAATGATATTTTTGAGCATCAACACCATGCTGGAGAATATCATCCTCGACCATTTACCATCTGCGGAGGGCATCGAGAATTCAGAGCAGACCGTGCTCGTCGAACTCCCCCCCAAGAAGCTGATCCTGTCAGAGAAAGCTCCGCGTAAACAGAGAGTCTCGGACAGCTGCCCACCTACGCTAACGTCTCCGTCCGACGACGGACCGCAGCTTCCATCTAAACTCGACATTCTATGGCTCTCTGACTCACCACAAGACCCGTCCGTGCTGCCCCCACCAGAGCTCTTCGAAGACGCTCTCACCAACCTACACATCGCCCTCCATCCACAGACATCGCGCCGCATATTCTTCTCTTGCAGGTCCATCCGTTAAACCAACCCTTGCCCTGTATTGCCCCCGTAGAGTACGTTCTGGACGAGACCGTTCGGGAGCTGGCCTGTAGAACCGGTGTAGAGGTTCTCGTTATCGATTCTGTCCATCTCGCTGCAGGATATTTTGGAAAAGGTGCAGTCCCCATCCCATCCATCCCCCCGTGCGCCTATCTATTCCTCACACAGCGGCCAATGCCATCCAGCTTTAAACCCTCTCCGTTACCATCCTGCTCCTGCTCCTGGTCCCTTTCCGTCTCGCCTTGTTGCGTCCGTCCCCGAAGAAGAGCAAGAATCTGAACTGATTTCTCTCCATTGGCCAGTATTTCTCACTCCACGTCCTAGCCCCGGTCGCCGTGTCTCGTGGATGTCCCTGCTCAGTCTTTACACTCTCGTTCGTTCTCCCCCCCGAGTCGAATCATGGCCTTCGCTCGTCAACGTTCCCTCCCCTTCAGCTTCTGACCCATCGCAACCTCAACGCACCCGCCCACGCATCGTCTATGTATACGACCTCCCCACCCTTGCTCCCACAGCACCTACCTGGAATTCCCACTTCCTCCGTGCCGTACGCGCGCCCAAGACTGGACCTATCGCCCGTCCGTCATCGTCTGTCGCCTGTCCAATGACTATTGTGTGTGTTGTGACCCCAGTTCACGGGATCATGGTGCGGAAAGGAACTGTAGAATGACCCGACGAATGGAGGTAATCGAATTGGCCATGCGATTAGGTGTCGGAGGAATCGGAGGCGTGCTGGATGCAGGTTCGAAGGGTGTAGGCGACGAGACGGCTCTGGCGCTGACTCAGAAGTCGTCCAGGCCGAGAAGGAATCAGGGTCGAATTACCGGGAGCTTGAAGCAGACCCGGAGATTGTTGGATCTTCTGCAGACGCTTCCCCCCGGCTTGACACTTCGTTACACTATCCCGAGGAGCACGAAATGTGGGAAGACTGGAGCACGTGTGTCGACCCCTGGTCTTCAATACGTTAAATTGCAGATTGAGCGGTTGGAAGTGTTGTGTCCTCCTCCACCATCTGCATCTGCAGTTCCTTCCTCTGCAACATACAAAACACCTGGTGCACCCCTTGAACTGACTGCTGTTCCTTGGTCCGCGATACACAGCGCCTGGGCAGCACAGCCCTCGTCGTGTGACGTCGGGCCTGGTCAGGAGACGTACGGGCCCGTGTTCCTCGCGAAAGCCAACAAGACGATGCCACCAAAGACGAATTAGACGCGTTTGAACTAGAGGAAGGCGAGGAAAATAGTGGTGGAAAAAGTCAACAAGACAAAGATCTCGACCCTCATGAAAAGCGGCTGTTGGGTTGTCTCGTCGATGCGGGTAAGTAAATCGAACGATAGAGGTTGTGCATTAACACTGATACGATTTGGATGACCCCAAGGACAATGGCGGCTCTCGCGACCTGGGTTGCGATGACTCCACACCTGCCTCTCTGCCCCCGGCGGACTTCTTCTATCTGATGCCACTGGTACAACCCGGCATCGTTATCTCCATTCCTCCGACCTCCCCGTAGTTTCTCTTTTCCTCCATCTTGGCTCCATCCCCACTGGTACTCCCACTCCCGCTGTCGACCTTTATGCCTGATACAAGAACTTTAGTGACTCGAGCAGCATGAGTGTCCCTCCCCAACGCCTTCGTCACCGCCGCACTAACCGCGTGGTTGCAACTAAAGGGCAAGCAAGAAAACACTACCCATACCTCTTTTTTTGCCCCAAGTTTCGTGCATAAGGTTTTAGAGTGCCTAGATGCGCACGTGATTTTCGTGCGGTAGTGGCTTTGGCTGTCCTGTGCGTGTTGTTTCTTATCCCCTTCGCTCGTTGTCTTACTACTACGTTTTTTTTCTCCCCTCCTTCTATCTCCGTTTTCCCTGTCACGTAGATGGCGACGTGCTTTACATACCAGATAGGAGACCCTCTGAGAGGTTTGCATGATCGAATTCCAGCGGTTCTCTTGTTATCGCTGTCTCATGTGGGTCCTATTTCCCGTGATCGTGTCAGTGTTCATACATTGTCTCTCGTTTGGTCACAGGCCCAACCTTCCTTTAAATTCTCTATCATATCGTGTTGCTCTGATTCCATTTAACATATCAAATACAATGCCATAAAGGCACCTTTGAGCACTCAAAAGAAGCACTTTTATCACGATTATTACTTTGCTTTGCGTGTAGCTGTGTTTGTTAGTGACCCACTCCGGTGACTCGGACCGGTTCATACAAGAGACAAGCGGCAAGATTAGAACTAGATCGACGATTCTGCCGATCAATTACTGGATCATCGAAATATGCAACCCCCGTCACGGTCTCGTAAGTCATTATCTTCGTAGTTCTAATGATTCCGTTCCAGGACCAAAAGATTAATCGTTGCACGAAACGAGTTGGCATCCATCGGGACCGGTCAAACTTGACACCCCGGTAATTAGTATGTAACCAGAACCTTCAAATCAGCACACCACGGGTGGGAAATTGATTCGAAATCGCCATCATGATCAAGTCGGAACTATTTTCAAGTCCGAAGAACACGTGCGACACGTGTTTGCTCGCTGCTCTCGACAGGCTGACTTACTAGGCTAGTCACATCCTGCGGCGGTTCCTGGACCTGTAAATGTTTTCCGGCTCAAACCAAACTTGTGTATGTGGCCGATTCTTCGACAACGCTGGTGCCTTTACAAGACACCATAAAAGCTGTCAGGAAGGCAGAAAACGGCTGGCAAATGTCCTCGCCCAGGCAAAAGAATTCCATAGCCGGAAAAAGCGACGCATCCAAGGCGTCGATTCAGAAGAATCACCACTGTCCTGTGAACGGGATTCCGAGTCAAACCGTACTGTTGACGGTGCGCAATTCAAAGTCTCAGGCTCCAATGACAGGCTAACATTGTTATGGTGAAGAGCCGCCAACGTCCGAGTCACTGGCTACAATTTCACAGCCCAACCGGCCTGTAACGCAGACTGAGAGTCAAGCCCACACATCTGAGCTCGATGAGATAGTACGTGCATACCCTTTTCTTTGATGAATCAGAATCGCAGTTGTCTGATGCATGTATTTAGGCAGGAGTTGACGCACTTCCTCTTTCTCTTCGTAGGGCCCGACGTGTCAATTGTCGGCTTCCGAAACGTTTTCGGGACATTCTTCCAGAGGCCCCTCTGCCACTGCCCCCACAAGAAGTGGTCCCACCTCAAGCCCCCGCGAACCCGGCCTCCCGTCACACTCAACCGGCCACACCCGTCCTATCAGATCCGAGCATGCAGTCTGTCGAGCTTCCGAGTCTTCCAAAGCAGCATCGCCCAGTCGTAGTCACCCAAACGAACTCGTTCGGCTTGTTTCGTTTGTATGATGAGGGTTCGACTCCAATTAACGACCCCGAGGATCAGAGTGGGGGTGATCCGCTTGAATCAGGGATCGAATCTGAGTCCACGATGGCTCTGCAGTCCGTCTCTGCAAAGATCTTCCATCCATACCCCAATGAAGTCTCGTGGCGCATCGGCGACTGGTACTGGAACCACGGCGCCCAGAAGTCCAAGAAAGGCTTCGAGAGCCTCTTGAAGATTATCGGAAGCACTGACTTCCGGTCTGAAGACTTGCGTCGCACCAACTGGTGTGCAATTGACCGTGACCTCGGCCGTTTAGACGTCGGTGGCAACTCTCATGAAGCAGGTCCGAGCCACCGTAGCAATTCACAAGATTGGTTACCTGAGGCTGATGGTTGGATGCGGAGAAATATCACAATTTCTATTCCGTTTCCCCGACGTTCCTTACATCCAGGTCCAAGAAAATACACCATCTCTAATTTTTACCGCAGATCGCTTCTTTCGGTCATTCGCGACAAACTTTCGGATCCGTCGCGGTGCAAGACCTTTCGCTTCGAACCGTATCTCCTACGGTGGAAACGTTCACCGGCATGCGGGGGAGATGATGTTGGTGTATACGGTGAACTTTTTTATTCTGAAGCATTCCTTACAGCCCACCGCCAGCTGCAGGACCTACCCCTGGATTCCGGCGGCTGCACCTTGCCTCGCCGTATCGTTGCCTTGATGCTTTGGTCTGACGCTACGCAATTGACTTCTTTTGGCGATGCAAAATTATGGCCGCTATATCTTTATTTCGGAAATGAGTCGAAATATCAAAGAGGCACTCCAACTGCGAACTTGTGCTCACACGTCGCATACTTTCAGACTGTACGTATTCATCGATAATGAGATATAGCGCTAATCAATCTTCAAATCCAGCTTCCTGACGAGTTCAAGGATTTCGTGGTGGAACATCATGGAGGTGATAAGCAACCTGCTGACCACCTGTTTACTCATTGCCACAGGGAATTATTTCACGCCCAATGGAAGGACATCCTAGACGATGAATTCCTCAAAGCTTACGAACATGGCATGGTATTTGTATGTGGGGACGGCATCAAGAGAAGGCTGTTCCCTCGTATCTTTACGTATTCGGCGGACTATCCCGAGAAGTGAGTACTGACTATTCGTTGGACTGACATTCTAAGATCCTCGTTTATAGGGTGCTAATTGCGAATGTTCGCAACCTTGGTGGATGCCCCTGTCCAAGATGCCTTATCCCCAAGGACCAAGTACAAAATGTTGCCACAGCAAACGACCTATCGCAACGCCTTGTCTTATCGAGGCATGACACTGCGGAGCGGCGCATGAAGATAATGTCTGCTCGCCGGTTGATTTATGAAGATCAACTAGCTGTCGACACTCCTCGAGCGGAGATGCTCCTCAAACCGGAATCCCTGGTACCGACTATAGTAAGCATTCACGACTGTGGCCTGGGAATGAGATCAATAATATTATTGCATTTCAAGAACGCATTTTCGGAACGGCTAAGTCATACGGGGTTTGATTTCTTTCTCATACTCGTTGTTGACTTACTACACGAATTTGAGCTGGGCGTGTGGAAAGTTATATTTGTCCACTTACTTCGTATGGTTGATAGTTTGAAGGGAAACGTGTTGGCTGAACTGGACCGCCGGTGAGTACCTTAAGTTCTGTTGCCGGGTTCTGTCACGGTAATGATCACTTGCGAGAAGATTTCGTCAAATGCCCACCTTTGGTCGCAGCACCATTCGGCGTTTCCGTAAGAATGTATCAGAAATGAAGAGGTTTGCTGCGCGGGATTTCGAAGATGTATTGCAGGTAGGTGTTCTGTTTCGCTTGTCATCACTTCTGTCCCATTAACGCGGCTGGTTGGAGTGCTCTATTCCTGTTTTTGCAGGATTGCTACCGGACCCTCACAGCGCTCAAGTTTTGCGCTTGCTATTCGTCCTCTCTCGTTGGCATGGTTTGGCCAAACTCCGTTTGCATACTGACCAAACGCTTCACATATTTGACACGGTGACCAAGGACCTCGGTGAATGTGTTCGTAGTTTCGCCTCAGATACGTGTCTCGGTTTTGCGACCAAAGAGTTGCCCCGCGAAGCTGAGGCCCGCCGACGGCGACAAGCGCAACAAAACCAAGTCCAGCCAAAGAAGACTCAAAGAATTACACCGTGTTCACAAACACGACAACCCAAGTCCTTGAATCTTCAAACTTACAAATTCCATGCCCTGGCAGATTACCCATCGCAGATTAGATTGTATGGCACCACTGACTCGTATTCCACACAGTCTGTACGAGCTCTTTCCCAATAATTCTATGTATCGAGCTGATTTTCCAAACCCAGGGAGAACTCGAGCACCGCACGAGTAAAGGACGGTTCATTAGAACTAGCCGGAAAACTTATGTACCACAGCTGGCCGCTATAGAACGGCGGCAGGCTCGCATCCACCGTATCCGTACAAAACGTGATGCGCTCAGCATGACGGATCCGGTACCTAACCATCCTGATGAGCATCATATCATTGGCCGATCTCAGAACTTCCCGGAGGAGCTCACGAGATTCGTGCAATCTAACATCGATGATCCCGCCACCAAGGTTAGTACATTGTCCCTCCTTACTTTCTGGATTATCGAAGTTTATCTCGACCCAGAATTTCGTCTTGAAGATGAAGGCTCATATTCTCCCCCGCATTGCCACTATCCACCAAGAGGGGGTTCAAGGACGTACATTCACTGATATGGACCTTTCGGAGAGTTCAGATGATGCCCACTTGCATTTATCACGATTGAACCATGTAGTGTTCCATGGAAACAAGATATACCGCCATCGTTTGCTTCGCGTCAATTATACGACTTACGATCTTCAACGCGAATTCGACAATATCAATCCTCGCACGGATAACCGCAACATCATGCTGTTGTCCAACCTAGATGGCAGCAGTCACCCGTTTTGCTACGCACGGGTGCTAGGCATTTTTCATGCCAATATCATTTACACTGGTCCTGGCTCGAAGGACTTTCGGTCGCGCCGGGTCGAGTTCTTGTGGGTGCGCTGGTTTGAACTCGTACAGGAATGCAATGCGGCACTCGGATGGGAGCAGAACGCCCTGGACACTGTCAAGTTCTTACCGGTGGCGGACGAAGATGCCTTTGGTTTCGTTGACCCTGCCGACGTGCTCAGAGCTTGCCACGTCGTTCCTTCCTTCGTGGATGGCGCACTTCATCCTGATGGGGTTGGAAAGTCTCTATATGCGGGTGATTCCGAAGACTGGAAATGTTATTATATCAATCGGTAAGTTCGTCGAAGTCTTTCATGCACTGACTCCATCCAATAAATCCTTCTTAGTTTTGCAGATCGTGATATACTCATGCGCTATCACTGGGGACTGGGTATCGGTCATACATATTCTCATGCAACAACTCTTGTCAATTCCGAGTCAGAGTTACTCAACACTCACCCACCCCAGCAACCTTCGAGTCCAGATGAACACGAAGCGGGAGATCAGACAAGCCGTGTCGATGATAAGATCAACGACTCGGAACATGATTCGGAACCGGAGTTGGAGTTGGATTATGAGTCTTCGATATTCGGCGACTCGTCGGATGAGTCTCAGGCTGACTCCGAGTCAGCGTCGGAGTCAGAGTCCGTCTTAGGAGACTATGCTGATATGGATGGATGGGATTTATGCTTGGATACCTTGTCGGACAGATACGAGTTTTAGGTTGTACTATCTTTTGCTGTCACTGGTATTACTAGTAAATGATGCTTTCTCCATCAACGATGACGACGATGAACAGCCGAGTCGGAATTGCTGAGACGTTGACGCCTTGCGTCTTTTATTATTTCTGTCACCACCCACTAATTTCCTTCATGACCCGCCCGCTCTCATCGTGTCCCGTCCACATCCTTGCTTCCGCTTCGCGCACACCTAGTAGTAATCGCAGTCCCGTCGCGTCCCGCGTGTTCCTTTC
This sequence comes from Leccinum ochraceum, assembly GCA_038091835.1. NCBI lineage: Eukaryota > Fungi > Basidiomycota > Agaricomycetes > Boletales > Boletaceae > Leccinum > Leccinum ochraceum. The sequence continues at coordinate 10,441 of JBBPPE010000150.1, forward strand.
TCCGCCCTCGAATCGAAACAACACAGACTCGGACTCGTGGAACAGCTCAAGTTGAGACTTCGAGGACCCGAACGCAGCGTGGAAGGAAGATCAAGTGAGGCTCCTGTCCAAAGTTTGTCTCATTTTTTGCTGTGATTCGCCCCCGCTTATATTTGGTTTCAGACCTTTAGATGACGTCCGAGTCCACCACCTCTTCCTTGTTCGGCTCCCCAATGTCAATTTCTGCTCCACTTCGCCCAGAGTCATCTCTTCGCCGCGCTTCCACTGTCACCCTAGTGAGCACGAGTGAGATGCAGAAAACGACACCAGACCGTGACAAAGGCATGCCTACTGATACACATGCACCTCCGGCGGTCCGCCTGGTCCCATCACTACTTCCCCACACCCATTGTACCTGCCTCTTCCAACTGTATCCACACAGTTAACCGCCCTCTTCTACATGACCCTCCCAACCCCCTGGAAACGTGATTCCGCGGTGAAACGTGTTCATTGGATCTGCCCGCGGAACTAAACTAATATCCAACGATGCAACGGCCATTGGCATCTCTTCCGTCGCCCCCTGTGTTTTTGGTCTTGTCGTAAATCTGAACGTCCCAAAGAAGCCCCAGAAGATCGGTTGTGCGCTTAAGTCCGCTGCTCGTCTTCCAGCACGTATCTCGGGCGGTCGCGGTTGCGGGAGTGGAAGGAGCACCCTCGCTCCAGCCCCGGGCGAACATCCAGTCGTCGTTCTCCGTCTACGATTTATTGGCTGTAACTTGAAAGATCTCTAACTCCCACAGCAAACCCGACTCTTCCGATCTGTAGGCACCATTTATCCCGCAACCGCAACCGCAACTGAAACGTAACTCATCATTTCTCAGTTTTGTCGTGGTCTCGTTGCTGAATATGAAGCACCATATACCCCCGTCATCAAGCGTAATGCAAACTCCAGCCCGAAAGACGCTACCTTTGGCTTCCCCATCTATCTTTCTCTCGCCGATCGACTTATTGATATTGTCGCCTGTGACACGGACAAAATGCTTAGGAAAGAGTACTCGGCAAGGTCGCCCTCTCGCTCGAAAATTGGTTCAGAGGGTCCAACGTTTGTTTTGATGATGCATTAAAACAAGGTGCATCCATTTGTGCACATTATTTTTTCATCCTCTCGCTCACGTCATCTGATCCCAGTTATTCGTCTTATCGCTCGTGTCCACCTGGCTGCTCACGCCACCGATTCCGTGCAAATTAAGCCCGGGCTCGCACACCCCCTAATACACTTCGACGAGTTTCGAAGATGTTTTTTTTTTCACGAGCTCATTAAATGTTCCCATACGAATTTCGTGTCTGCGCCACCCGTAGGTCTTTTACATGAATTTGGAACTTGGGCCCTCTGACATCTCTTAAGACACAAGCTATCGTAACTCCCGCTTCCGTCTTTCAGGTCCCGCGTTTGAAGATGTCATGCTGATACCACAGTTGTCCCATCTCCACATCGCCGGCCCGTGATTCGCTTAGATAACTTATGTCCCGGAACTAGTCAGAGCAAGACACCCAGCACCACCTACCTTCTCCCTTTGTACTAGAGTCAACGACGCATATGCCCGTCACGCCGAAGTCCCAGCAGTAAGCTGTCGAAACTATTTATTCGCAGACATCCGTTGCGTACCAGGATATGCCCACCACCCACACCTAGGTGGACTTGGTAATGTCATTTATCATATTGCTTGCCCCGCCTCCGTCGACGTCACCGCGAAACGGGTCGCTTCTACCCCAGGCCTCACTCTCACCCATCCGTTCTCATCTTGGACATCGCTTCTCGGCGAGCGTTGGAACCATCCAACGCCGTTCGCTATCACCAAGAGACATTTTGGCAAGCGATCGTTGGCGGTGATAATGGCCAAGAACACTGATTACAACTTTGTGCCCGCGAACGACATCGTCGGTAATGTTATTCTGAAGATTTAGGAAACGGCGGATCTCCCGAGGGTTTCGAAACAGTGAGTGGCCGCCGCTCGCATCGCAGCTAGGGTTTCATAGCTGACCGAGGCGTGACTCCGACGAGTTCAATGCAGCCGGCTCAGGTCGTCTGAGGGCGTTTCTTCACTTGTTTGGATCATCTAGAGAGGACCATCATGATCCGAGTCATCACCTTGAGTGTGTACCTAGTAGATTGAAGATTCGTTGCCAGTGGTAGGGTCTGTCATGGGCATACCCGTGTGTATTTTGATTCATGCCCGTGCCACTGATTTACCCGTACCGTCGGATAACGTGACGACAACGACACGATGCGACATGTCGTCGCCGTCGCCCTCCCTTTCATTTTCCCACAAAGAACTGACTATGGTGCACCGGTGTGCCACCACGACACGATGGCATGATGATGAGGATGGTCGTGACAACAATGACCACTCGACATGTTGTCGACTCGTCCCTCGCCCTTGCCTGCGAGGAACCAACCACGGCGCAATCATGGCGTGCCACCACAATATGATGATGACACGCCATGGCACGACGATCCCGCTCGTTGTGTCACAGGTAGTATATACCCGGGTCCCAGTGACAGCCCCAAGTGGCAAGAATTGGTGGTGAGCGGGCAAAGTGGCATTGAGATGCTTGTCGTGATGCAGATTGGTGTCAGAGCCTGAGCCTATAATAGGGAGATGTCACTACGTTAACCGGTGAGTCACTCTGGACTCTGGAGGGTCTCGTTCATCCATCTGATCTATCAATACAATCTAGATTTGTTGACCGTGATGCGATGATGCGTTATCACTGGGGACTTGGCATCGGACAAACTTACTCACATTCAACATCGCCGATTCGCAGTAATCCAGACTCGCAGCATCGTAACTTCATTCGTCATTCACCTCAACAGTTTTCAAGCAACGAGATTGCAAATTACGCAAACGATGCCGAATACAAGTTCGATGATTTGGAACATTTGATTGACCCGGAATCAGAACTCGAGTTTGAGCGTCTGAGCTCTGTTGGGTCTTACTTAGAATCCGATTCCGAGTCTGAATCTGTCTGGGAGGACTACGCTGGTGGGGAGATTTAGATTATGCGGCTGCTGCCAATGGATACGAGTTCTAGCTCTGGGTTACCCTTGCTTGTCGATGTGATCACTTTTGCTTCATTTTCTTTGTTTCTCACTGTCGTATGTCTCAATTGATACTTATGGGTACCGCCCGTTCGCGCGTCCCTCCCCGCATGGCACGACCTCGATAAGGCAGTTGTTTCCAGAACGACCGCGTCAATGTACTCTATCTGTTCTTTCCAAATGAGTCGACCTGCGCGCAGTGCATGTTCTGCTCTGGTGGCCTTCGTGGGCTCCGTCTCCGAGTCAGTCTCCCAGTCGGTCTCGGTTACGGTGTCATCCGACTCGGAGTTACAGACTCAGTAAATTACATAATACCTGCGTCGGTTCGTCCTCACCAAAACTTTAGACTCTTTGTAGGTGACACTCCTAGTAACAGTTCATTCCGTCTCGGATGCGCTAGACTAAACTTCTCTCCCGAATTGACAGACTGAGTTGAGTTTGATGTGGAGCTTTACAGGATGCGCGAGAAGTTGATTTGGGACTACATATCTGAAGTTCCGGTTCGTTTATTTTCTTTCTTTCTTTTCCTACCTCACAAAAAACCTGGTGTGCTCAGAGCCCTTCATCACTATGGAAAATCGGACACCTGCGCCACCACGTGGATTTGGGGAGAATTCGTTTGATGCTGGTATGTGTCTTATTTTCGCGTTGGGATGCATGCTGAGTTGGATTCAGTGGATTCAATCAATGCTACGTAGTTCCTTCGTGGGGAGTGTTATGACGAGATCGCGAAGGAGCTAAAGTCTGGAGGAGTCATCCCCCGCGGCATGATTAGCGTAGCAGAGAAGGAAGGATACAAGCACCCAGTCTGATTCGGACGTAGTTTGTTTACAGAGTCTCTGCCCCACAGTTACGTCGCACACGCACGGTTGCGCAGGCAAAGGCAAAGACAACGACCAACCGCTGATCTCGACGAACTTATTGTCAATCATGTCTAAGCCACTGTCTGGAAAGTCGACGAACTGATGGCGCATGAAAAATTCACGCAAGGATCTGAAGACGAGCTTCGTGAGTAGTTCTACGTTGCGTTTCCGCGTTTCATTACGGTTTACGCTACCCCGCAGGTTTGTCTTTGAAGAACTTTATTGCTGCCAACCCCGCAAAAAGTGTCTGTGGATTCACGTTGAACCGCAAAAAATCTGGCCACTTTAAGTCTCTGTTTCTTGGCGAACAAAAACTCCACTGTCTAGACTTGGGTGATTCTTTTTTTACTCCGTGCATCCTGAAGCTCATTGTTTGGTAGCCAGTTCGCGTAACACCAGAATCATACTGTCTCTTTGAAACAGCCGTCGCGGGAGTGCCGGAACTGTGGGATGCATTCAAAGTCAGGTAAGGCCTAACGACATGAGACAATGATTTCTGTGTCTCATACGTTGTCCAGGCATTTGCACCAGTCACAAAAATTGGGTGGAGAAGACGCCTTATAGTGCAGGCACTCGTACACCAGCCTGTACACCGGATCACACGACGCCTGGCCATTTGTCCGATCGTCGGGTTTCTGGGCCAAACCTTTACGGTAGCCAGACCCGCTGAGTGCTGCATTTGGCGGGAACGCGCCAACAAGTACAACATCTCAACTGCTTAGCTACCAGCCTCCCTCTTTGTACTCGCGACCTCCAATCACTCAACCCGCTCGCCACGTCCCTGCGGGGATGAATCCACAGCGCGCTGCCATGATCTAGAATTCCAACGGTCATGGAACGCGCACTGGCAGATGGTAGGTTGGGCTGCAATTTATATTAGTTTCCGTTCCTTTTCGTGCATCGCGACTCCTGGTACATTATTGTTGATTAGTAGAATATTTTGCATCATCTTAGAATGGTGCAATATCAGTGTATCAGTTATGAATGGGACTTTCAGAAAAAGTGTGACGTAGTCAACTTCGAGACTATTTGAATGTGCATGTTAACTAGTAGTCGCCCTCGCAAGTTCTTGTTGCAGCGTTTCGTTCTTGTATGTACATGATGTACTATACCGCGCTGGCTAACTTGTTCTTGTTCCAGCAATCCCCGACGTCACGCACACACGCACGCACGCACGCATGCCCCCTCATCCTCCCTCACGCGCAACGTCGACAACAACGGTGCACGCACGCACCCTCAGGCCTCAGCCCGCTCCCTCGCGCCCCACGTCGACGACTACAACACATGCACATTGCACACGCGCACACGACGCGGCCTGCTGGCTGGACCACGCCACGACAGCGACGACCACTCCCACTCTCTCCCACCCTGGCATGCCAGACCTCGTCCACACCACCAGCGCGTGCCCCCTCGATGACCTGGCGTGCTGGCAGCACCGACAACAAGCCTCTCCCCCTCTCCCTATTTCTCACCCCACTCCAGACCTGCGTGCCCCCGACAACGATGACGCAAGTGCTGGTGGCACCACCACGACGACAACGACGAACGACGAACTATGTGACGACTCCTCGCGTGGGCATGCCACAATACGACGTACTTCGGCCGGCTCTCATGGAACGACATCCCGAATGACGACAATATATCCTGTCTTGCATTGCAGCCGTTCTACTCAACTTGGTCACCACCATGTCGTCTCCATGGGTTGATGATCGACGACAAGATTATGGGTAATCAATGACCTGACGAGGGCGACCATGGCAGACGATAACGACGCGTTACGATCACTCTGAAGGACCCGAAGATGACGAGGAAGAGGAAAAGTGGGTAAGGGAAGGCCTCATTGTCGACAAGGACGAGGAGCGACGGAGAAGAAGGAAACGACGGAAGAGGTGAAGTTCCTGACCTTGATGTTGTGTGGGGAAATACTTAATCTCATATATAGAGGACTCGGAGGAGGAGGATGCTTCAGAAGAAGGCGACTTGGAGCTCCTGGAAGAAAACACAGGTACTGGATTCAAAAGCCATTTGACACGGCTTCGCCGTGGCTGTGAGAACGGTTCTCCAACATTCTCTTCGAGACGGAAGCAAAGGTCGAGTCCTCCGAAGATGATCTCGTCGGCGGCCGATCTGCCACAAGTTCAGATATTCGGCGCAATTGGGATGATGGGCGGGCAGGGGGCGGCAGGAGATGAGGAAGATATGGATGGTTTCATTGACTACGAGGAAGAAGAAGGTGCTGGTGTTATGGACGAGCGCGAACGTGAGGAGAGATGTACTAGGGAGAGGGAAAAGTTCGAATGTCAACCAACGGAGGAAAGCAATAGGCTCTCGACCGGATCTTACTGGTATCGACGCCCTGTAACCTTCCCTTACTCACCTGCCCTAGTGCTCGGGACAAAATCCACAGCGTTTTTGGGGATGGCCACGAGTACAATTGGGTGTTAGAAGATGACGACGAAGCAGAGTACGAGGAACAGCTCAAGCCCAAAATGAAATACCAAGATGTATATTCTATTCATCTACTCCTGCTAGAGTCGGCACTGATTATTATATTTCAGGTCTTTGAACCTTCGGAGATACGTGCTCGGATGCTTACAGAATATGACAATATGATTCGGGGCTCAGGATATACCGGAGCGCATGCAATTTCAACCCTATCTCTCCATCACAATCGTACAGAAGCAGAATCTCAAGCCTTGGCCCTAGCGATCTCATACGCTCTCCGCTTTCTCTTCGTCCACGAATTCGAACTGCCGTATACTTGTACACGCAAACAGGATTACATCTCGCATTTCAATTTCTCAGGAAATGCCCACTCGAGTTGGGCTTATCACACTGGAGGATCTGTGCACTCGGTCAAAGATATAGTTCCCTATTGGATTGACGGAATGTCCTTGTTGCTTCCTACACCCGGCTCAATGCGGCAGACGAATACTTCACGCAATCTCTATCCGACCAAAGATGGAGTGCATTGAGATGGTCGCGGACGCGACTGAACGGTTGTTGATAAAATACAAGATGAACGCACAAGACTCATTCGAATTCCACTTCCATGACGATGAAGAACTCTACACGCAACTGACCGCGATCGCACTGCGAGGCTGTGCCTCGCTGACAACCCAATCAGTTTTCTCGTCCGCTCGCCGTTCCTGCGCAGTTTGACATCACCAACGCGACATTCATTTGACGTACTTGCGTCTCATATCACGGAATATGGGCAGATGCGCCAACATTGGCGGTTATAGCACGAGCCGCCCGCCTTTGCGCTCAAAGAATTAAGTATCTGGATTCGGCATGATTGACGACGACACGCTGGCGACGTTGGGGAAGGCTGCACGCAGTTCGCACAACTCCGCTTTGGAGGGGTTAGTGGCTTGCGAATGGGAAAGTCATGCTCAGGCGTGCTCGAACCTCGCTCATCCTGTTCCTCGCCTTGAATTCCTCGAGCTCGCAGGAATAGGGGCTACGCTCAGGGACGACGGCCTGGTGCGCCTCCTCGGCACCACACCGCTCGTCCGCAAACTCGACCTGGAGGACGCTTCCGACATCACGGATGCAGTTCTCGAAGTGCTCACTCCGCCCAATGCGAAAGGTTCGATCTCCAAGACGGTGAAGGAGTCGCCCGGGCCCGGTCGGGCCCTAGCACATCTGACGGTGTCAAACGCGTAATAGCGGTAGGTCCCACGGAAAAGGTCATTCTCGTCCAGGAGCAGCTGAGCAAGAACCGCATCATTGTCGAAACAGATCACGTCAAGGGCGTCGTCCAGGCATCATGCACCTCGTGAGCATCGGCACGCCCTCTCCTCCTGGATCTTCCCTCACAACGCGCCCATGTCCATCTAGTTCGACTCACGGCGGTCTCAAGTCTAAATCATATGTGGCTACGAAAAAGGGAAAGATATACCTCCGTCACAACTCGATACACGAGGACGTCCCGATCGTCATCGCACTCAAGGCCCTTAGTGTCCAGTCGGACAAGGAGATCCTGTTGCTCACTGCTGGTACCACGGACGCTTACAAGAGTGCTTTCGCCGCAAATTTAGAAGAAGCTGCCAAGCTTGGCATCTTCACTCGCCATCAGGCGCTCGAATGGATTGGGTCCAGGGTCAAGGTCAATCGCAAGGTCGTGGGCCCAAGAAGGCCCACCTGGGAAGAGGCGCTGGAAGCACTAGCCACCATCGTGTTAGTCCACGTGCCTGTCGTCGGATCAGATTTTAGGTCCAAGGCCATCTTCGTCGCGACGATGACTCGACGGGTGCTTATGGCGATGGATGATGAAAAGATGGTCGACGACCGTGACTATGTTGGTAAAAAAACGTCTGGAACTGTACGTTTCACTCGAATGAGCTCCGCTCATTCCGATGCTCACGTGAACTCGTTTACAAGCGCTGGTCAGCTATTGGCGTTGCTATTCGAGGATTTATTCAAGACCTTCAACGCGAATCTAAAATCAGCGATCGACAAGGTCCTAAAGAAGCCTTCTCGGACGAATGAGTCTGACGCGTTCAACACCATGCAGTTTCAGGGGGATCATATCACCTCCGGTTTTGTTCGCGCGATCTCGACCGGAAATTGGTCTTTGAAACGGTTCAAGATGGAAAGAGCAGGTGTCACCCACGTTCTCAGTCGGCTGAGCTTCATATCTGCTCTCGGAATGATGACACGCATTTCTTCTCAATTTGAAAAGACTCGCAAGGTCAGCGGGCCACGTGCGTTACAGCCAAGCCAATGGGGTATGCTATGCCCAAGCGATACTCCGGAAGGCGAAGCCTGTGGTCTCGTAAAAAATCTCGCGCTCATGACGCACATCACCACCGACGTGGAAGAAGAACCAATTATCGGTTTAGCCTTCATGCTTGGAGTGGAAGGTTCGCACCTAGCTATCATCATTCCAATCCATCAACTCATCAACGATGCTATAAAGATATCACTCTAGTTACCGGCACGGAGATATACGGTCCCCACACCTTCGTCGTTAACGTAAATGGAACCATTGTTGGGTTAACACGATATCCCGGCCGGTTTGTTACCAACTTCCGAAGTCTTCGCCGGGCGGGTCGCGTCAGCGAGTTTGTCAGTGTCTATGTCAACCATCATCACTGCGCAGTTCATATCGCGAGCGACGGAGGTCGAATATGCCGACCAACAATCATTGTTGAAAACGGAAACGGGGTGCCGAGAGTCACTTCTGAACATATCACCGTCAGTGTCCAAGTCTTGGGATGGGTGCTGACCAACTGACGTGATTTGGCCGGCCTAGCAACTGAAAGCCGGGAAGATGTCGTTTGACGACTTTTTGCACCGGGGCCTTGTGGAGTATCTGGATGTCAACGAAGAGAACGACTCATACATTGCCTTGTATGAATCTGACATTGTTCCCGCGACGACGCATCTAGAGATCCAGCCTTTCACTATCCTGGGCGCTGTGGCCGGACTCATCCCATATCCACATCAATCCCCACGAAACACGTATCAGTGTGCCATGGGCAAACAGGCGATCGGCGCGCTGAGGAACAACGCGTTCAAAGGGCTCATTCACGGCTGTGCGTGCAAGTTACCGACTCGGATTGGCACTTCGCCACTGCCCCGTTGGTAAGTCCTCGCGTGGTTTTCCCCCACCTCTTGCTGACACCATAGCAGATATCGCGTCCGCGACCACGACCACGACCACGACAACGACCACGACAACGACACGGCGTCGTTGCAACAGCAACGCCGACGATGTCGCGTCACGGCGAGGATGGGGGAGGGCGGGGAGACGGCACGGTGGGTACCGCGACGACGACGTCGCGTCACAGAGAGACAAGGAGGGCGCGGACGGGGAGGCTGTGACGGCGGGAGACGGAACGGTAAGTACCGCGACGAGGAGGACGGGGAGACGCCACGGTGGGTAAGGCGACGACGACGAGATGACGAGCAGGGCGAAGACGGGGAGGACGGGGGGAATGGCACGGTAGGCACGGGGTCGACGACGACGGGGAGGACAGGGAGACAGCACCGCGTCATCAACACCGCGACGTCGACACGGCGTCGTTTCAATGGCAACGACGTCGACGACGGGGACGACGGGGAGAGGGCACGGTGGGTACCGTGACGACGACGAGACGACGAGGAGGGCGAAGGCGGGGAAGATGGGGGGAGATGGCACGGTAGGTACCGGGACGGGGAGGACGGGGAGACGGCACCGCGACGTCGACGACGACGGGGAGAAAGGGGAAACGGCAGCGACATGGCGACAAGGACGACGCGTCACGGCGAAAAGGTCAGGACGGGCAGACGGCATGGGGCCAGCGACAGCCGCGGACCACGACGACGCGGCGTCCGCGACACCACGACGGGGTCGACGGGTCACGGGGAAATGACGAGAACGAGGAGGACGGAATGACGGCACGACGACGCGATGAGAACGAGGATGGGGAGACGGCGCGGCTCATCAGCAACACCTTGACGGGAAGGACGGCACGGGCCGGATCGGCTACACATAGTATATTATTTGTTTACATTGTGTACCTACTACGTAGTTTAGAAATGACACTACATTTTTAATTTTTAAAAAGAATGTTCAGAATCGAAAGGAAAAAAAAAAGGAATGTCTCCATAGCCTGAGAATGGTCACGGTGGGGACTGGCGTGCCAGTGTGCCAGTGGTCGCTTTCACCGTGACAGTGGTGCTATGACAGCCTGCAGTGGCCACAGCAGGGGAAGTGCTGTACAGCACTACAGGGGGGGATCTTTCCATGGCACCACTGTATCATCCAGACATCTCTTGGGCAACTGATATCTGCTCATGCCCATAATAAAGATAAACTGCAATGTCTGATTAAACCAACATTATCTTAGCTTGCTGGGATTTGATTGTAATTGATAACTGGATATGCCATCACCTCCCCAATTTCCCAATAAGTTGACCTAATCTGGTCATAATGGTATCTAACTGTAAACAATATCTGGACATATCATCAATTATCACACATACATGTTCTGATCAATAGATTGACATTAAGAAGGTAAATTAAAATCCATAATCAATTTTTGCCATGTCCTTCCAGGCTGATTTTGAAATTGTCAGCTAGATATCCTCTAGGCATTCTATTGTCACTACAGGCTCTTGATGATGTTTGGATTATAATTATTGATCAAGGCCAGACCTAATATTATCACACATACATGTTCTGATCAATAGATTGACATTAAGAAGGTAAATTAAAATCCATGATCAATTTCTGCCATGTCCTTCCAGGCTGATTTTGGAATTGTCAGCCAGATATCCTCTAGACATTTCATTGTCACTACAGGCTCTTGATGATGTTCAAATTATAAGTATTGATCAGAGTCTGACCTAGTTTTATCACACATATTTGTTCTGATCAATAGAATGTCATTAATAAGGTAAATTTAAATTCATGATCAAGTTTTACCATGCCCTTTCAGGTTGATTTTAGGATTGTCAGCCAGATATCCTCTAGGCATTTCATTGTCACTACAGGCTCTTGATGATGTTCAAATTATAAGTATTGATCAGAGTCTGACCTAGTTTTATCACACATATTTGTTCTGATCAATAGAATGTCATTAATAAGGTAAATTTAAATTCATGATCAAGTTTTACCATGCCCTTTCAGGTTGATTTTAGGATTGTCAGCCAGATATCCTCTAGGCATTTCATTGTCACTACAGGCTCTTGATGATGTTCAAATTATAAGTATTGATCAGAGTCTGACCTAGTTTTATCACACATATTTGTTCTGATCAATAGAATGTCATTAATAAGATATATTGCATCTTGATGATCAATATCTACCATGTCCCCCATGGCTGATCTGGATACCATCATCAAGGCATGCTCAGGCATCTCAGTGTCACTATATGTTCAGAATGAAGATGAACTTATAATTACTGATCAACTATTGTCCTATTTCTATCCTGCTGGGATTCAATTGCAATTTGTATCTGGATATATCATCATCTCCCCAATTTCCTGATGCCACACTGTCACAACGTCTCGTTTATTCCGTGTGATCATGGTCCATGAGTACGATCTTCTGACTTTTCGTATATCGATCGTTGACACAACCTTTTAAGGCCCCTTTCTATCTTTCCGTGCCTCATACAAGAATTCATAGGCATCAGCGCAACCATCAATGCAGCCCAGCGTGGCATCAGAGCAACGACCAACCGTCACCAACGCAGATCCAGCGCAGAAATATCTCAGTCGATTTCTATCGAAGAGGGGCAAAACATACAGCATTAGATTAGTAGTTAGTTATATATGAAACTACCAGAGCTGCCACTACTAGTACTACTATTAGTCCGACAAAGATAACACAGAAGCAAGAAGGCGAGAGTGACAGCTGTGGGTTTCCTTGGTGCCGTTCACTCCTGGCTGCGTTCTTGCCCTTCGTTTCCTAGAATACATTAGAGTCGTTGGTAGAATATCACCGACAAAATATCACCGGTGTCCATACGAAAATGCTTGGATTCTTATCTTCAGGCCTGGATTCACCGCTCGCAAGGAAACTTTTGGTGTGATGATACGAATAACACTGTGCAGAGTGAGCAGTTGGGATGATTTTCAAGTTTACTCGACTGCTTACCGTTATTACCTGCACGATCTGGAGGTCCGCTCCATGAGAGAGAACTTGCTTCAAATTTCCGGTACCAACTTCCCAAACATAGACTTCTCCAGAGTCGCTTCCGCATATCCCAACCTCCCCTCTTGCATCCAAGCATACTTGACTGACACGAGGACGACGAAAGTCTACGCTAAATTTTCTCGAACTCAAGAACGAAATGGAAGGATCAGTACTGAAATGATAAGCATCTACGCCATCGAGGAGATTCCAGATAAGCAAAGTCCCTGTTGCTTCGTGATAAGCGGTACTCCCACTATACCAACCTGAGCGTCAGACACAATGACATTAACGACATTACCTCTGCAGGCAACATACATGCGTGTTTTGAACTTGTGTTGCCATGCTTGCTTCCATGGAGAGATACTATATCCGATTCTGTGATTCGATGAGTTATCATGATGCGGTGATTGGATTGCGTTGACGTACAATTCACGGGAATCCAGGAATGCTACCATGATACTTCGTCCTTGCTCGTAAAAATGTGCCGAGATGGGAAATGCTGGGAGGCGCCGCTCCGATAACGGGGGGTACATGTTTACGAGGATTAAATGGGCTACGAAATCGGATGAGTTCGCGATCGTTAGCTGCTTATGATGCTTATCGGAGCACTGACATGGGCCCTCTATCTTGGTGACATAAACAGCAATTCGTCCCATGCCGACGACAGCAATCAAACCTCGCGCATCGTCGACCTCGAGGTGCTCAATTGCACCATCGAATACTGTTTCCATGTGAATCCACTCAAACGTGTGCTGGCAGGAGAAGTCGTTTGTTACTCTCGACTAGTGAGATTTGAACTTTCCAGCACTCACCATCACAACGATCCTTTGCTTGCCAGCATCCTAGTGGCCACCATTTTGCGTATTTTTGGCCATACGTCACGCAATCACACGAATTTCATTCTTGTAGCCCTACGCATACTGATCGGATCAATGCTGGCGAAGGTTTTTTCCGGATCGATCCGGAACACTTTGGCACGTAGCAGTCACGGTGCAGAGAGAGCCGACCTTCCTGGGCAAATAGAATCTGTGGTTTCTGGCTGGCCCGAGGACATTCGGACCGCGATGCATCTTTT
>JBBPPE010000151.1:0-24401 GCA_038091835.1 Leccinum ochraceum
TATGAATGTAATGTAGTACCGCGCTCCTTTCAGTCCGACGTTCTGTGCGGGTCCCCACACATCCGTGTGCGTTAATTCGCCCGGTTGTGCTGCACGTGACATCGACTGTTTGGGGAATGGGGCGCGTGCCTGTTTCGCCTGTGTACAGGCGTCACAGTTGAAGTCGGGCGATTGCTCATCAACATCGAAGCCATCAATAAGGCCTTTACGATGTAAAATTTTCAGTCCGTCAAGGCTCACGTGGGCTAGTCGTTTATGCCATGTTTCCCAGCTCTCAACGGTGTGAGCAACATTTATGCGTGGCGGCATTATGGTTCGGGCGTTTAGATAATAAATGCCGCGTGTAAAAGCACCGTCGGCTATTTTCCGCCCTGTCGGATCGAGTAACTGGATCTGACCATTTCCGGTTACTGTTCGTCCGCCCGCTCTGTCGAAACGCCCGATCAACAAAATATTAGTCTTTAGAGTAGGTGCATATAGCACATCGTGTAGAGTAATTATATGGCCGATGTTTGTGCGCAGTTTTATCGTACCTCGCCCAGTCGCAGTGAGCGAAGACGAACCGATTCCGTAGATTTGCTTCGTGTTATTCACGAAGTCGGTTAGCGCATCTCGATTATGTGTGATGTGTGTCGTTGCGCCCGTATCAGCGATCCACGAGTAAGCGGAGAAATCGGTCGCATTTTCATCTGTCATAGGCACATCATGATCGAGAGTTGTAGATACAAAGGCCATGGCGGACGAGGAACCTTCGCCCGCAATGTGCGCCTGCTCGGCGGCGCCGCCATCCTTCTTCTGCTTCTGTCCGGGTTGCTTCCATCGCGCGGGATCGTACTTCGCGCCGCCAGGAGCAAAGCACTGGCTCGCGGCGTGTCCCTTTTTGTTACAGTTAGTGCACGTCAGGTTACCGCGGTTCGGGCACTTTTTGCCCGTATGCGGTCCGCCGCAGAAATTACATTCGAGAGCTCTCCCTTTGCCTTTCTGCTTCTCTGCCGTCTTCGGCTTCTTTTTATCTCGGGCGGAGTACGCTTGGTCAGTATCGGGTGACGTCGCACGCTTGAATCGCATGGTAGTCGCGCTAAGCCCTTTACGGCGATTGTATTCGTCCGTCAGTAACGCGGTAATCTCTCCCAACGTAAGGTTCTTACCCCCGCTACCGCTGACGGACTCCGTGCCAAGAAAGTTCGACACGAACACGTCCCATGAGTGCGGCAACGAAGTTAGGAGGATATCCTTGAAATCCGCGTCTGAGAAACGATGTCCCGTTTCGTGGCATCGCGAGCGAACGTCTCGCATATCCCGAATGTGATCAGGTATCACCGTGTCTTCATTCGCCTCCCTCCGATACATCTCTCGAACGTATAGTAGTTTAGTCTGCTTCCCTTTTGCAGCGTAGGACTCTTGGAGGCTGTCCCACACGTCAGCGGCTCCTTTTCCTTCCCCGGCGTGGCTCATGTCTGTATCGTTGATGTTCATCTTGATGAGCATCTGCGCCTTACTGTCGTTCATCTTCCACTCGGCAAGAGCGACCTGATCTGTGTCGCTGGGTTTGGGTACGTGATCGATGACATGTTCCATTAAGCCGTGCACGCCGAGAAAATCAAGCATGCGGCCCGACCACGAGTCCCATTTTAGCTCACCGAGTTTATCGATTTTGTACGACGTCAGCGAGCCGAGGTTGGTCGCATGCGGAGCTGCCGATGAGGTAGCGGGTGTTGCAGACGATCCGGCGGCGGTCGTTCCTGCGGACGTAGCACCTGTTGCGGGTCCGGACATGATAACGAAAGAAGAACAGCTCGAAGAATAAAAATAAAGTAATTTAGTAAAAGGAAACTTTGTTTCATTTACTCGCCTAAAAGGCGGGGCTCATAACCTCACGAGGCAGAGGTTACGACGAGTAGACGGGCTAGACGGATGTTGGTCTAGCGTGAGCGCGACAATGGTCAAGCGGCTCGTGATGTGATACGGTAGTGATTAAGTGAGACGCGGAACTTTCCGTGAGACGATGGTGTGGGGTCAGGAACGGATTATATTCCAACTCCGACGTCGAGATTTATATACGCTATTTACTATTTCACCTCGGCGTGTGCCGGTGCCTCATTTGGCATCTCGGCTTGTCACGTGTATGGTCAATGCGCTCAACAAGCACCACCACTCTCTGGCACATTGCACAATGTGCAACTCACATCCTGTCATATCCAGAGGAGGATGGAGAATGAATGTACATGGCATCATCAGCATGGTAGCACCACCACTCTCTGGCACATTGCACAATGTGCAACTCACATCCTGTCATTTCCAGAGGAGGATGGAGAATGAATGACATGGCATCATCAGAATCACCACTTTTGCCACATTCCAACAGCACAACTCACATACTGTCATTTCCAGAGCAGAATAGAGAATGGATGGACATGGCATCATCAGCAACATGATACATCACTCTTTCCCACATTCCAAAAATTGTGCACGACTCACATACTGTCATTTCCAGAGCAGAATGGAGAATGAATGGACATGGCAGCATCAGCATCACCATTCTTTCCAACATTCCAAAAATTGTGCACAACTCACATACTGTCATTTGCAGAGCAGAATGGAGAATGAATGGACATGGAATCATCAGCATCACCACTCTCTGGAACATTCCACAATACACAACTCACAGCCTGTCATTTCCAGAGCAGAATGGAAAATGAATGGACATGGCATCATCATCATCAACACTATCTCTGGCAGATTCCACAATGCACAACTCACAGTCTGTCATTTTCCAGATTAGAATAGAGAATGAATAGATATGGCATTGTCAGCATCAACACTCTCTGGTACATTCCACAATGTGCAACTCACATCCTGTCATTTACAGAGGAGGATGGAGAATGAATGGACATGGCATCATCAGCATGACCCCTTTTTGCCACATTCCACAATACACAACTCACATACTGTCATTTCCAGAGCAGAATGCAGAATGAATGGACATGGGATCATCATCAGCATCACTCTCTGGCACATTCTACAAATTGTGCACAACTCACAAACTGTCATTTCCAGAGCAGAATGGAGAATGGATAGACATAATATCATCAGCTTGAGCATAACCACTCTCTCTGGCACATTGCACAATGCACAACTCACATCCTGTCATTTGCAGAGCAGAATGGAGAATGAATGGACATGGCATCATCAGCATCAACACTCTCTGGCACATTCCACAATGCATGACTCACTCTCTGTCATTTTCAGAGCAGAATGGAGAATGAATGGACATGGCATCATCAGCACCACCACATTCTCTCACATTCCACAAATTGTGCACAACTCACATCCTGTCATTTCCAGAGTAGAATAGAGAATGAATGGACATGGCATCATCAGCACCACCACTCTTTTTCACATTTCACAAATTGTGTACAACTCACAAACTGTCATTTCCAGAGCAGAATGGAGAATGGATAGACATGATATCATCAGCATCACCACTCTCTCTGGCACATTCCCCAATGCACAACTCACATCCTGTCATTTTCAGAGTACAATGGAGAATAAATAGACATGGGATCATCAGCACCACCACTCTCTTCCACATTTCACAAATTGTGCACAACTCACTTCCTGTCATTTCCAGAGCAGAATGGAGAATGAATTGACATGGCATCATCAGCACCACCACTCTCTTCCATATTTCACAAATTGTGCACAACTCACTTCCTGTTTCCAGAGCAGAATGGAGAATGGATCAACATGATATCATCAGCATCACCACTCTCTCTGGCATATTCCACAATGCACAACTCACATCCTGTCATTTCCATAATAGAATGGAGAATGGATCAACATGGTATCATCAGCATCACCACTCTCTCTGGCATATTCCACAATGCACAACTCACATCCTGTCATTTCCAGAGTAGAATGGAGAATGAATAGACATGACATCATCAGCATCACCACTCTCTGGCATGTTCCACAATGCACAACTCACAAACTGTCAATTCCAGTGCAGAATGGAGAATGAACATGGTATCATTAGCATCACCCTCTCTCCCACATTCCACAATGCACAACTTACTTTCTGTCATTTCCAGAGTAGAATCAAGTAATATAAGTCAAATCATTTTTCCGCATTTGCTGGAATGACCATACTCTCACTTTCTATAAATTCCCGCAGCAAATCAAATCAATTAGTATATATTCAATTTTCATATATGCACTAATTTAGATGAAACCTATCTCACCCAAAAGTGTGGAAACCATCTTGCCAGTCTTTGAGGACGCAGAATGTCCATGCTGTGTACAGAAAGTACAGATTGATGCAGCTTGTCTACTTCCACTATTACCCTGATTATTGCATTAGCCTTTGTACAATATTCAACATTCAATGCTTACTCTTCAACTGCATATCTAATGCACAGTGCTATATTTGTTTCTTGGGCAGTCACAAATAGCATTTGCAAAGCCTCCTCATTCAAAGCTCCTGCTGTATTTTCCAGCAGTATATCAGATCCCTTATTCGAGTTGTGCATCCCTTCAAGTTGTACCCATGCAAACTCTGTCAGCTTAATCATTTTATTGGAAAACTTGAAGAGAATAATACCTCCAATTTGAACACTATATTTTGGTGCATACTTCAGTCCACAGAGACGACCCCATACATTAGCTTTGTTGAAAACTACATCCATCAGCTCATGCGCCTTTGCTACCTTCTCCTGAATTGGCAGCTTTCGAGCATCACCAGATAGTTCACTCATAGCTACTGGCAACAATGCATCAAACTTGGTGAATAACACAATCACAGGCACTGGCCAAGCTGTGAGCTGGTAGAAATCAATCTTGCCAAAAATGAGCCCACCTTTGCTGGTATCACATTCATTGAAGAACATTTCCTCGGAGCGTTGGATTGCCCGATTCAATTTATCCATTGGGATGCAGTACCTATACAGACGTAATAACTAGTCAATGATTACTACTTCCCGCACAGTTCGAGCTATTACCAGATGGCATGGATGCGTTTCTTGAGCACTGTCGTGTTTGCACGATCAGCAATGAACTCCTTGAGTTGTTGGAATTCATGTGCGGAACCAGCCTCGAAGCCCCGCGAGTCATGGAAGACGAAGTTGTCATTGCTCCGGAAAATCAACTCATTCTCGATGTTGTGCTCGCCGCGCTAGCGTGTATTTGTAAACATGCGCGTGAAGTCCGAGTCCCACCATGTTATATTATTATAAGTGATGCTTACCCCGCTGGATCCCTCGACCTGTGTCAAATCAATCTGGTCGCACGCCGGTTTGGTCGGCCAGCCATCCAGATGCATAACTAGGCACGCACCTTGTTCCCTTCTCCATCAAAGACCTCCGGGCTTTCGGTCGTGTTACATATCGCGCGGAGAATAGTCGTCTTGCCAGCGTTCGCCCGCCCAACGATCAGGATCCTGAAGCGGCCGAATTTCTCTCGGATGTTTTCAAAACCGCCGGTCTGGTTTGTCTCTGAGTTCGAGTTCGAGTTCATATCTGGATTATAAGCCTGAGTGTATTGTCGAAGAAACTGTTGAAGTGTGAGTGCGAGGGAGGAAGAAACAAGTGCGCGGCACGTCGATCGATCCCCTCATCTACTTCCGACATCCGCTTCCGGTGGCAGGTGTCACACTAGTCACGGTCTGTGTCGGTCACCCGGACCGGTTCGTTCCCTGATGTCAGTGTGACCGTGACATGGCTGGTCAAACCAACACCAGACCGTTTGGCTATGGAGTCGGTTTCGTTCATGCATGCAATGCTGGTGAGCAGACTAGCGAGCACCGACCATACAGTTGTGCGGCCTCGTGCCGTCAGGATCCCGGTCAGCCTATGGGCCGCCGACTCACTCCGTGATTGAAATAAGGAGCCTCGGCGACGGGCTTCGAAAGCAGCACATTTTTACTGCTCTAGCTCTCTCTCATACTAGTCAGTTTGACCTCGCGCTGTCCGTCCGTCGTACCGATGCGTTGCCGTTCACCGCCGTCTGTCGTCGATCCGTTGCGTTACCGCTCGCCACCGTCGTCTCTTTGTCTTATAGCCGATTCCCCTTTCTCCCCACTCGAATCCCCCCCTTTTGCTTCTTCCCGGGTCACGCCGTGTTGCCCATCTACACCGTCGTTTCGTTTTTTTTGCACACTCAGAGTCACGCTTGCGACCGAATAGGCTGCGTCGATACATTGATTCCACACATAGATTCAATGAAGTAGAAACGTACTGCGAGCCACTGGTAGCAGATGGCCAGCCGCACGGCGGGAACTCTTATTGTAGTCATGCAACGCGCAACGAGTTCTTGATATGTTCTCTCAAATTCTGGGGGGGAATAGTTCAACAACCTCGTTTTTACGAGGCGAGAGTGGGCATAAGGAAGCAGACATAAAACAGGTAGCAGCTCAACGCCGCGTAATAGCATAACAAAAACAAGGGAAGCGAAACATGGGCAAGAAGCAAAGAATTAATCAGTCATTAATGAAAAAAAAAAGGTAACCGGGGAGGAGCCTAAGTAGACGATCATAATAGAATGCAGATGACGTCGGGAATCCGGGCGAGATGAAGCTAAAGGGCAGGCAGCCATCACCCCGCAGCTAATGTCATAAGTATCCAGAATCGTCCTCCTTCTTATCCTCACCGTCCTTGTCCATCTCATCGGTCGATATACGAATCTGTCCTTGTTCATGCCCCTTGATATCTTGCTTGACCTTTTCCGCAATCACCACGCGCGTCGTCGGTTCGCCGCCGCCGAGAGGGCTGCTCTTGAACTTGCTTGGGCCTTTGGCGATAGGTGGGGGTCGTGCCGCTGCCGCCGCCGTGCTCGCGCTCGCGCTTGTGTTCGTTCCCGTGCCAGAACCCGAGACCGGGGAAGATATACCCGACAGCGCTAGGGCAACGGGCCCTACAGCAGCCGCAGCAACTAGACGACGCTTCCGTTCCAACAAGACAGCTTCGAGAGAGGGCGCAGGGGACGTGGTTCGTGACGTAGCAGGGCTAAGGGAACCGACGAGTGTAGAGGCGGGACCAGAACTGCTGGCGGGACGCTTCCACATGGGCGATGTCGTAGACCGAGGGGGCGTGCTCGGATCCGAAACTCTTTCAGACGCCAACAATACCGATACCGAGGAGACACCGGATTCTCTGGGCGTGCGCACGTCTGGCTTGGCTCTGGGTCCGTCGCTGGCGGTGGCGATGATCACTTGAGGCGCCTCGACGGGCATCGGTGGCACGGGTGGGATATCGGCGGTGGGTCCTGTAGATATATTCGATTGAGTTGCTTGACCGGGTGTAGAAAACAAAGATGGGGATCTGTCGCGACGGGGGCTCGGAGGAGCGCTCCTGGACCGCAAGAAGTTCAGACCACGGGTGTTGAGTGGGCGCAAGACTGGACTGATCGGGGCCACCACGTTGGTGATCTGAGGTGTGAGGCTGGCAAACGTTTCAGTCACGATGGACTTTTGGGTATTAGCGTGCTCGGATGGAACGAAAGAGGATATTGTTCCGTTAGCGGCCTCGAAGTCGAATTCATCGTATATCTCTTCACCAATTAGCTCTAAGTCGAAAGTCAGACGACGCGAGTATTGAGAAAAGTTACAACCAACCTTCAAGGACGTCCTCGAGAGTGATGATACCGAGGGGCATGATCGCCGGATCGATACCCTGCAGAAAGTCTTTGGCATCTTTCTTGGTCAGAAGAGCGTCAGCGGGCATTGTCTGTTCTAATCCAGTCCCGGGTTTTGGTAACCTTAATTTCTGCTTATCCTTGGGGTTATCAACCGCGACGGTTTCTTCTGCTAGTCCTGTTTCAATATCCGGTATCCTCGGGCGTTCACGCCGCTTCTTGGTCTTGACACGATTGATCGACGATCGTCTTACCGACTTGTCTGTGATAGCATCACCTTGGATCGTCGACTCTTTCTCAGAGTCATCAGCCCATACGACGCCTTTGGAGCGCTCTTTGCTATCGGTTGTGCTCGCAGTGGGCTTGGAACGAGATTCCTCTTCGTCGCTGGATTCGCCAGAATCGCTACTGGAGTCACTGATGCCCACTCTCTGACGTAGACGCTGTGTGAGAGTTTGCTTGGCAACCTTCTTTACGGAGGCAGCCTTCTCGACGCTGAACCGAGAGACTATGGCCATGTGTGAACGACCTTCTTGGAATTTGTCCAAGATACCCAGAAGTGGCTCGTTGTTTGGAACAAAGGGAACCTTGTTGAGAGGGAGCATGCGGACAGGGACTGCATCTGGACGGATATCAGAAATGCGGATATAGAGAGAGAAAACACTACCTCCGGGATCAAGCATGACGCACTAGCACTGGGGTTAGGTAGGGAGTGGGGGTGGGGAAGCGGTGACGTACTTGTTTAACGAGAAGGATGCCGATAATCTTTTTAACCCTTTCCATACGGCCAGAAGGGTCGACGGGGATTACGACCTCTTCGTATACAGGAATGCGACTGTGACCGGTCAAGCAGACCTTCTTTAGGGTGTCATAATCGAGCTTGGAATCGATGGAGAGCATGAATACGTCGTCGATAGGCGTCATGGCCTAATTGTAAATGATCAGAATGCCGTCAAGATTGGAGAGAAGACGGTCACGTTACCTGTTTGACGACCTTTTCTTGCAAATCGAGGGTGGCACCGATGATGTTGACAGTGTCGGTCTTCAAGTCACCGCCGTGGGCAGATATGGAGGAGTGCATAGCGATCAATTCCTTGAGTTCTGAAAGGAATGAGGTGGAGTCACAGGTGGATTAGTGGGAAACTAACCAGCTCTTCGATAGATGATGCCATGATGGGAACCGAGAACGAATTCGAGGAGCTTTGCGACAGGCCATGCGACTATCCCCTATGATGTGAATATGGATAGTTGGTGAGCGGGTTACATGTGAGCCGAAGAGGGAACGAACCAAGATGTATATCAAGACGCGGGTGAAGCCGGCCATCTTTGCGCCCAGATAAAGACCGTGGCGGGTACAAAGGGACTGGGGTATGATTTCGGAGAAGCTGTGGGCGTGGGCATTAGAAGACTCGGGCCGCGGAAACGTGTGTACACGATACGCACATGACGATAAGGACCGTGCTGACGACGACGCTCTGCACGCCTCCACCGAGGACGGGGTCTGAGATGACGGGCAGAGTCTCGTTGACGATCATGTTTGCGAGCAAGAGGGTGACCAGAAGGAGGTGGCCATTCTTGCGGATGGGTTTGATCTTTGCAGCGTAGCGTTTCTGCTGACTGTGGAAAGAGGGGTGAGATAAAGCGGGTAGCGTCTAAAGATACACTGACGGTGTACCGCAGATGCTGAGAACGTTGAGCTGAGTTTCGTCAAGACTCATGTAGCCCAACGTCAGACCGGCAAATACGCCTGACAAGAGTACGAGGACGGGGATGAGACATGCAAAGATAATGAACTCGGGACTGCGCGGGTTTGAGGAGGCACGTTTGGCCAAGGTGTGCAAGATGGTTGTATCATCTTTGTAGAATATGGACAAGAAGAGAGAGAGAGGTCGGAATTGTACCATTCGCGAGGGGAAGTCAGTGAATCAAAGCAGCTCAGGCAAGTTCTCTCCTTTTTATGCGGTGCGTGCGATTCCGTTACATACTTACGACGCGCATGTTTCTCCGTCATTTCACCAGGCGATCGGTCTACCTCGCTACCTCCGTCGGCACTCTCTGGCTCGTCGACAAAGAATACAATGCTTCTGCCGTCGCACGAAACTTTCGTACCCTCTGGACAGTGAGCGTTCTATCATTCACCGGTCTCTTTTCTCACCCGAGCAGTGTGCCATGATATCACTAGACTACAAGCTTAACTTTCAGCCAGACAAGGCCGACCAAATCCCCCAATTACATGCTCGCGTGGCAGACAGGATGTATCATTTATTCACCTCCAACGGTGGTCTGTACATCAAAATTGGTGTGCACTCCCCCCCTAAAACCTGCCAGCACGGCAATTCACCCTTCCTTTTTCGTTCTAGGCCAGGCTATCGGTGCCAATTCCCCGTTTCTGCCGCGCCCTATACAGGACAAATTCGCCCGTCTCTTCGACGATGCTCCCCAGATACCCTACTCTGACGTCCTCTCCGTCTTCCATTCAGAATTCGGTCGTCCACCAGCAGGCGATGACGGCATGTTTGACCAATTCGAACAGGATGCCGTCGCGAGTGCCAGCGTGGCACAAGTACATCGCGCAAAGCTCAAGAACGGCGACTGGGTGGCTGTCAAGATCCAGAAGCCAGACGTGACCAAACAAATCGAATGGGATCTCGGCGCATTCCGCGTCGTGATGTGGATATTCGAAAACTGCTTATTCGATCTCCCCGTTTATTTCGCCGTTGGTACGCGTTATATCCCCCGATTTTCTTTTTGGCTTTTTCACAAATGCATGGCAGATTTCATCAACAGCCATCTGAGACAGGAGCTGGATTTCGTACAGGAAGCACACAATGCGCGTGTCACCGCTCAGTTTATCGCCGCGGAGCCACGTCTCGCTGGCAAGGTGTATATACCCAAGGTATACCCGGAATACTCTTCCAAAAAGGTCCTCACCGCCGAGTGGATCGACGGCGTACGCTTGAGCGACCGTGCTGCAATTCAGAGCCTCATGGGCGAGGACGCTCAGTCTGCGAGCTCCTCGTTGAAAGGCGTTCGCTTAAAGGGTGGCCTCAAGTCAATCATGCAGCCCATGATCGAACTCTTCAGCGCACAAATGTTCAGCTGGGGTTGGGTTCACTGTGACCCACACCCTGGTAACATCATAATCCGCCCTGATCCCTCCAACCCTCGGTATCCCCAGTTGGTCTTGCTCGATCACGGACTGTATGTCCGCGTGCAAGAGTCGTTTAGAAGAGAATACGCCACGCTCTGGAGAGGCCTGCTCGCTGCGGACTGGAATTCGATCGAGCGTGTGACGACGTCATGGGGCATTGGCACGCCAGACTTGTTTGCAAGTGCGACATTAATGCGCCCGTTGAGGTATGGCAAGAAGAACGGCGGTGGGTCTGTAGAGCAGTTGAATCAGTACGAGCAGAGCATGCAGATGAAGGCCAAGTTGAAGAGTTTCTTGACGGATACAGACATGATGCCCAAGGAACTCATCTTCCTCGGAAGGAACATGAGGTGAGTGAAGAAGCCTTCGACGTGGCAAGTGCGATCGATAGCTGACTGGCGTGTGTATCAGGATCGTTCAAGGTTGGTGCTCGTGGGTCTTTGTCTCCTACCTGTCTGACGATTTGGGCATAGGAAACAACCAAGCGCTCGGCTCGCCCGTGAACCGCATCAAGATTACCGGATTCTGGGCCTCAGCGTCCTTGATGACCTCGGCGAATCTCACGCTGGCGCAACGTGCCAACGAGTACTGGCACTATCTGGTGTTTCGGACAGTCATGCTCTCGGTCGACGTGGCGTTCTGGTCGAGCAAGGTGCGTCAGTGGGTTCAGCGGCTGTTTGGCCGGCCGAGCATCGGTTTCGAGGATGAGCTGGAGCGGTCTATGAGAGGGTTTGCGAAGAGCACGTTGGGAATAGATGTTGGGCCGGGTGTCTTTGATGGGTAGTCATTAGAGTACCATTGTGGCAATGCGTCTGCCATTGCCAAGGAAGTGCTCTACCTTGTTCGAGGCCCACCAGTCACTAGCCGTCTGTCGGAATTTTTCTCATCCAAGCGATTTAAAACTAATCCACTCCATTCGCTTCGTAGAGCTATATGTAAACCAAGGACATCGCTCCGAGAAAACAGCGTCACATCCACCGAGCTCGTCATTTTAAAATTTACCACTTCCTCACTCGGCGCTGACGTTAAGGTACCTGCTGCCCAGCAGCAGGCTGACCGCGCAGTCGCCCTAGATGTCGACGATCTCGAGGGAGCTGCTAGGGATCCTCGTTACACCCCGGCTCAAGTTCCTGTGGCAGAGTTACCGTACCTCTCTCGAGACATCACGACTCACGGAGGCCATTTACCAGGCGAGTACCCCCTGCCCTTCCGTCCCACCGTTCGAATCAGTGACCCTTCCCCCAGCGAGTGGCCTTGCACCTCTGCCTCAAGCACCAGCACAAGGTCGCGTTCCGTCGCGTGTTCAAGACTCCGTCTTCACTTCGTCAACGTCACCAAGTATGCCACACCAGGCCCACGCCATCAACCTATCGGACCCGGACATCCTTCAGCGCCACCTCAACACTCGCTTTTCCCAACTCAGCACCTCCGTCGAGGATGTGCTCGCCAAGACACTCCTCGCCAGCGGCAACTCCCTCTACCTTTTCGCCTCCATCGGCAGTGGATGAAATGCCCCGTCTCGAGGACACTGGGGTTCTCTCCAGCGCACTCGTTGTCCTTGTCAAGCAGCATGCTGTAAATTCTCGTCTCTCCATTCACACTCCTCTGCCCCCAGCCCCGATCAAGATACTCTACGGCATTCTCAGGGTTTTATTTGACCCTTTCACCGTCTGCACCACATCCAGTGCATCCTCTCCTCACTCTGTGCCTCCAACTCCTCATATGCTGGCTATCGCCCCTCCTCTCCCGCGCACCCCTCCCGCCTCCTCTCTCAGATTTCCTTGGTCTACAGTATCCTCAAAGTGAGCATCCTCGAGCTCGATCTCGTCAAGCCCCTCGGCGACTTTGGCCCAGAACAGTCGAAGCCTACCTCATGAGGTGCGCACGTCGCAGCGAACTCCGTATCCGCGTTGATCATACCACAGAGACCATATCTCATATCGTCGAGCCCTTTGCCCACTCTGACAGGTTCGCCTGAGCATCCCCTTGCCTCATACGGTCCAGCCTTCCTCTGTCGGGCTCTTGCCTACCCCGACAACGGCGCTCCACAACGCCGTGCGCGTGATCGACCCAGAGTGGTGCTCACTCCCGATGAACAAACCGAGCGCCAGTCCGCCCAGTCTGCCGAGCTTGTCGCCGCAGCCAATGCCTAATGCCGAGCCCTCCCTGCGCAAAGCGCTCGTCGCACGCCGCAGAGAGCTTCTCTCTGCTCTCTGAGCTGAGTGTACACAAAGAAAATGAGGAGGCGTCACGCCGCGCGGAGCTCTCGCGCGCCAAGAAGCTGATCGATGAGCAAAAAGAACAGGAATGTGCCAAAAAGAAGAATCACCACGTGATACAGAGTCGATCACAGGACTTGATGAAGCGCGGCGAGCTCAAGGTGTCGATCGCGGTGCGTCCTGGTCCTTTGTCGTTCCCTCTATCATTGATGATATCTTGTCTAGGACATGGAGAACTTGTGCAAGGACAGATCGAAGTCGGGCAGCTGGAAAAGGAGAAAAACGACGTGAACGTGCTTTGGGGATCGACCACATCGAGCGGGCGTACCGCAAAGAAGAGCGCCCGCTGCTCGCGCAAGATTATACCGGCCGCGAGACCTTTGACGCACTGCAAAAAGCGAGTGGAGAACAGCCTAGGCGCGAGAAGCGGTTGAGCCGATTGTAGAGATTATAGAGCGCACCGGGGACGCTGTTGGCTGCGCGCAATAAGTGATTTGAGAGACAACGGGCGGCCCGGGTGGTGGAGAAGAAGATGGAGGAGGAGGAGGAGAGGAGGAGGGCTGCGCATGCGGAGAAGATGAAGCAGGAAAGGAGGAAGCGGGAGGAAGACTAGGAGGCCGAGAGGAGGGCGAAGAGGGAGAGAATCGAGGCGGGTGAGTGTTTCTTGGTTGATGTCGGTGTTTGTAGTGGGACTGACCCGGATTACAGAACAACGTGCAGCAGAAGAGGTCGAGGCGGCGAAAAAAACCGGCAAGAGGAGGAGCGGTTGGCAGAGCAGCGTCGACAACGCCAGATCGAGCGAGCTGCTGCACTTGAAGAAGCGTGCAAGATAGCACAGCGGGAGCAAGAGTCGGAGGAACGTTCAAAGATGTGTGCTCACTCTGCCAAGATGTCCTGTGGTTCCGCGTGCTAAGGGGGGTGGCGGACGCGCATGCCGGTGATGCTGCCGCCCCCACGACTGCTTCGACTACGTGCACGACGACGGGCGGCCTCGGATCTCCACGTTTGCAAAGTCTGGCGCCGTCGCCTATCAGTGCGACTGCGACGTATGCGGGGTCAACCGAATTGCAGGCGGCGCATGGCGTCAACATATGGCCGAGAAGGAGCATGGAGTGGACGCCCGGGTCACCCGTTTCCGTTGGATTGCCCGCAGGTACCGACACTGGGCTGCCACTGTCCGGAAGCAAGAGGGATGCAGACGGGTTCGTGATCGTTCCGGAGAAATGTGTGTGGAGACTGTGCCCAAAACATATTGTATCCATCAAGATTACTGCCTCCTATGATAGACCTTTAAGAAAGTTCTTGCCTCCTTTGATCGGTTAGAGTTGGACTACAATGTGAATTATAGAATATGACAATGTTGCCCCTTGATATGCATGGCAAGCACTTTCATTGTTGGGTTCTACTTTCCAATTCTCAGAAACAATAATAAATCTTTGCTGCAGTCTCTGCTCAAAATTGGAATGTGGACTTCCTCAAGTTATGAAACCAACAATGCTTTTGCCCCACATTTCCTCCCAACATGATTTTCCCTTCATGAAGCAACATGCATGGATGCAACATGACTGAGTACATTGCTATAGATTCTTGGCTGTTTAACTATTTTTCTTTGCTGTTTGCATCTACTTTTCTTCTTCAAACAATATGATGTTCCGAGTGACTGAGTCCTTCCATGTGGCATAAAAGGGAGTTCATTCAATTGCTGAGAATACAGGGTCATTGAATGAAAAAATGAAAGATATGCTTAACACACTCATCCTATTCTGAAGAATGACATTCAAGATCATTTCTATCTTCTCTTCTTTGGACACTTTGCCATACTTATCAACAATCCCCCTCACCGCTAATTTCACCTTCTTGGGTATGTCTGATGCCTTGTACTTTTGAGCAGCAGACAGAACTGGTTGAGAATCTTTTTTCTGGAACAGATAGAATGAATGCTCCAGGATGAGCAGTATATCTGCAAAGCCATGAGATAAGATAATTGATTTTGTTTTATGTGTTGCAAAAGAAAATTAGAAAATAATATATGTACCAATAGTAGTTAGAAGGATTTGCTTCCATGTACCCATATTCATCTATGATTGTCAATTAGATTGTACTACAAAATGAAATCAATGAAGAATTCACCATACTGGTAGGCTTCAGGATGGAAGATTTATTGGTTTGCAAATGTTCAAACTGAATAATATAATGTTATGATCAAAATGAAATATAATTAATGTACATACTGTTTGAGTGTGCAGAATCTGACATTAATAAATTGAATTAAAATCAAACCAGGATGTCATGAAACAAATTTACCGTCTGTGAAGTTAAATCAAAATTGAATTTGTATGATCAACAATTTATACAATCAATACTTACAGTCTGAAATTGGTGCAAAAGAATGTTAATGCTAATACATTATCACTGGTAATGAAGAACTTACATCCTGCCATTTATAACATGATGTTTTCAATACAATACAAGATGAGTATGGAGCCAAAAATATCATGCAACAACTTACAGCCTGGAAATTGATAAGTGAAAAGTTAACAAAAAGAGTAAAATTAAAATCAATAATGGACTGCATACCATCTGTAATAATCCCAAAATGTTTATCATTAATATAACAATGCTTCACTACATTGCATGATATAGATATACCTGCTATTGTTCCCATAATAAATGGTTAGTCTGTTATTATCACTGTCCTAGGAAAATATAACTTACAGTCTATAATAAATAAAATAAAACAAGCTCAATAATCTGAATATGCAATTGAAAAGAATAGAAAGCTGACAAGCTGAAATCAGAATAAATGTAAGATGAAAATATGAATCAGTGATGATGATAAATTGATCATATGAAACAACATACATTCTGTAAATGAAATAATATATATATGATCAATCATCAGGTGAGAAGATATCAAATGATCTATAACATACTGTCTGTTATGTAGAAACAGAACAAATAATGATACTATGATTACTATTATTAAAATGATTAAAAGATGGAAAACTCACAAACTATAAGAGAGCAGATCAAGACATGAATGAATATCACTCAGTATCACCTTTGATAGCATATTGGACAATGGATAACTGACATTCTTCATTTTCAGAGCAGAACAAATAGACATGACATTATCAGCATCACCACTTTCTGGCACATTCCACAAGTCACAGCTCACATCCTGTCATTTCCAGAGCAGAACAAATGGACATGACATCATCAGCATCATACAATGCACATTTCACAACATTGTGCACGACTTACTCCCTGTCATTTCCAGAGCAGAATAAATGGACATGACATCAACATCATCACTCTCTGGCACATGCCACAATACACAACTTACTCTCTGTTGTGTCCAGACCAGAATAAATAAACATGGCATCATCAGCATCTCTGGCACATGCCACAATGCACAACTCACATCCTGTCATTTCCAGAGCAAAATAAATGGACATGGCATCATCAGTATCACCACTTTCTGGCACATTCTACAATGCACAACTCACATCCTGACATTTCAAGAGCAGAATAAATGGACGTGGCATCAACATCACCATTGTCTAGACTCTGGCACACTGGCATTCCACAATGCACAACTCACCCACTGTCATTTCCAGAGCAGAATAAATTGACATGGCATCAGCATCAGCATCACCACTCTTTATTATATTCGACCATGCACGACTCACTCCCTGTAATTTTCCAGAGCAGAATCAATGAACATGGCATTATCAACATCACCACTTTCTGGTACATTCTACCATGCACAACTCACATACTGTCATGTCCAGAACAGAGTAAATGAATATGGTATCATCAGTATCACCACTCTCTGGCATATTCCACAATGTACAACTCACTCTCTGTCATTCCACAGCAGAATAAATCGACACAGCATAATCAGCATCATGACTCTCTGGCACATTTCATAATGTATAACTTACCAACTATCATTTCCAGAGCAGAATAGATGAATATAGCATTATCAGCATCACCATCTTGTGGCACATTTTACAATGCACAACTCACATACTGACATTTTCAGAGCAGAATAAATGGAAATAGCATTATCAGTATCACCACTCTTGGCATATTCCACAATGCACAACTCACTCTCTGTCATTTCCAGAGCAGAATAAATGGACATGGAATCATCAGCATCACCACTCTCTGGCTG
Source organism: Leccinum ochraceum (assembly GCA_038091835.1). Classification (NCBI taxonomy): domain Eukaryota; kingdom Fungi; phylum Basidiomycota; class Agaricomycetes; order Boletales; family Boletaceae; genus Leccinum; species Leccinum ochraceum. The sequence goes on from JBBPPE010000151.1 coordinate 17,177, forward strand.
TTCCACAATGCACAACTTACCCACTGTCAATTCCAGAGCAGAATAAATGGACATGGCATGATCAGCATTACCACTCTCTGGCATATTCCACAATGCACAACTCACATCCTGTCATTTCCAGATCAGAATAAATGAACATAGCATGATCAGCATCACCACTCTCAAGCACATTCCACAATGCATAACTCACTTCCTGTCATTTTTGAGAGGAGGAGACACAGCATCATCAGCATCACCACTCTACAGTACATGTTACAATGCACAACCCACTTCCTGTCATTTTAAAAGCAGAATAAATGGACATGGCATCATCAGCATTGCACAATTCACATTTCACAATGCACAACTCACTCTCTGTCATTTCCAAAATTGAATGACAAGATATGAGTTGAATAAATTCTTATACATTTACAGGAATGATAACTCACTCTCTACAGTTCCATCAGTGCAATAAAAACCATTAGCAAAATATTTCATGTAAATTAGCTCATATGAAAGCCTCATCTTACCCAAAAGTGTGGAAACCATCTTGCCAGATTTTTGGGATCTATAATATCCAAGCTGTGCATGGGAAGTGCAGATTGGTGCAGCTTGTCAATGTCAGGTATGACACTTTTCAAAATCATACCATTAGTCCTGGATGAATATTCAATCTTTGGTGCTCACTTTTGAACTGCATATCTAATACATAATGCCATATTTGTTTCTTGGGCAGTAACAAATAGCATCTGCAAAGCCTCATTCAGAGCTGCTGCTGTGTTTTCCAGCAACATGTTACATCCTTCATTTGAGTTGTGCATCCCTTGCATGCATGCAAATTCCCTGAGCTGAATGATTTTATTGGAAAAGAGAATAATACCTCCCATCCGAACACTATATTTTGGTGCATATGTCAGTTCAGAGAGACGACCCCATACATTAGCAGTGTTGAAAATTCCATCCATCAGCTCATATGCCTTTGCTACCTTCTCCTGTATTGGCAACTTTCGAGCATTACCAGATAGTGTGCCCATGGCTACAGGCAGCAATGCATCAAACTTGGTGAACAACACAATAATAGGCACTGGCCAAGCTGTGAGCTCGAAAAAATCCTGTCAAAAATGAGCCCACCATTTTTTGTATCACACTCATTGAAAAACATTTCCTCGGAGCGTTGGATCGCCCGATTCAGTTTATCCATTGGGATACAGTACCTATACAGAGTATCAATGACCACTTCCCGCAACTGATCAAGCTGTACCGTACCAGATGGCATGAATGCGCTTCTTGAGCAATGTCGTGTTTGCACGATCAGCAATGAACTTCTTCAGCTGTTGGAATTCATGCACGGAACCAGCCTCGAAGCCCCGCGAGTCATGGAAGACGAAGTTGTCATTGCTCTGGAAAATCAACTCGTTCTCGATGTCGTGTTCCCCGCGCTAGCGTGCATTGGTAAATATGTGCGTCGAGTCCGAATCCAGTATGTGACACGTGATACTCACCCCCGTGGATCCCTCGACCTGGGTCAAATCAATCTGGTCCGAGTACGGTTCAACTTCGGTAGGCCAGTCATCCTATTAAAGCAAACACGCACCTTGTTACCTTTCCCATCATAGGCCTCCGGGTTTTCGGTAGTGTTACAGATCGCGCGGAGAATGGTCGTCTTGCCAGCGTTCGCCCGCCCAATGATAAGGATCCTGAAGCGGCCAAATTTCTCTCGGATGTTTTCAAAACCGCCAGTCTGATTTGTCTCTGAGTTCGAGTTCGAGTCCATATCTGGATTATAATCCTGAGCGTATTGTCGAATAAACTGTGGAACGTGAGGGTGAGGGAGGAAGAAACAAGTGCCACACGTCGCCGATCGATCCCCATCTACTTCCGACATCCGCTTCCGGGTGACAAATATTCGTCCGAAACATCCAAATCTGAGAGTCTGAGAGTCTCGGGACGCTCAATTCAAGGGTGTTCTGCTCGATTCGATTCTCGGAAATAATCCTCTTCAAATCTCCGTTTCCTGAGGCACCAGTGGTGGGGAATCTCAATCAGTACTCACTGGCAGTGACGTACCCCGGGCTTCCGGATGTATGCGGCCTTTTCTCACTTACATAATGAATGTGCTTTTTTCCTTACTTCAACCTCAACCGTCTAGAATCGTTGACAAGTCCCGGTGAGCATCCATCTCCTCTCTCGTTCTTGTCCATTCCATCACCTTTCATGATGATTTTTATCGCTGTGCACCAGACCGAGTGCTTCCCGCTCCTTGAGGAACATTCACCCTGGCCCTCTATCATACGCTCGAGGGTCCTGACTATCTTTCCTTTTCTTTTTCACGTCCATCATGTCTCGGTCGATTGACTGATCTCTTGCTCCGTACGCACAGGCTATGCATGGATATGCATTCGAGTCTCGTCCCGTTATCGATACTCCGACGTGTGTACAAATGTTTGAATCTCAATTCACTTTGTTTGTCCCTGACAAGCTCGTCGCGCCGTCTTGACCTTCACGTGCACCGACGTGGCCTGCGTGAGTTGGGACTTGGTCGTAAACCCAACGAGCGCCATGTAAAATAACGGATCGCGGATCTAGTAGGACGGTCGGTCACGCAGGGCCGAATTTGCTGAGACTGACTCCACGGCCGCTGTTCTTGACGCCCGCCCAGGCCAGTGCAGGATCCAGCTAGAAAATCGCACGTCGATCGCACGTGAGAAGTGACACCACGACCTGCGGCACATTATCGTCAAAGAAGACGTCACCTGTTCAAAATCATCGTCCCCGGCTGCAACTCGTCGACCATGATGCGCAAGAATGCTCGCTCGGAATCAGGGCGTTCGTACATACAGAGGATATTAGTCCATACGGGGAATCGTTCATGAGACGAATGGCCTCGGCGTCCGAAGAAACCCAAGAAACCCCGTGCGCGAAATCATAGAACGGCTGCCTCGACTGCCAACCTTTTGCGAATCATCGAGCAGGCCGATACATAGATTCATAAGTATTCGTCACTATTATAATCATTTCCAATACATGATCGACTCTATTGCAACTTGGCAAACATGTCACCTGCAACATCTTTCGCTACACCAAAAAATCAGCCGTTGGATTTGTTCAACACTTTGTGAATCTCACCTTCTCGTTCCCAAACTGAACGGCCTCTGGTACCGTCGTCTGATAATCCGCCTGCGACATCACATTCTACAGCTTCTCGAGGTTCAGACGCGCCAAGTCGATCTTCTTGTCGTACTTGGCCACCTCGGCGGCTAGGTCTACCAGACCCTGAAAAACTTGAGTGAGCATTCGACCCTCGGTGAGCAAAAAAGACACCACGTACCTGCACCTGCCATACGCTCGACGAAACGACCGCCGAGCCGCATCCTGCAGGTATCTGAGAAGATGGAGATGACGACGGCCCGCCGACGACCTCCACTTTCGCGCATCCCTTTCTCTCAGAGCGCTGGTCGTAGGCGCATGCAACTCAAACAACGCCTTCTCCTCGGGGGTCTGGATTTGGATATACACTACACGAAAAACATTGTGAGCTACTTGAAGAACGCGACGCAGAACGGAACTTGGCCCAACAATCACGCTGCGAAAATCGACGCACGTTGTATGTTTGAATGCAAGTTGTACGACGCCGCTAGCTAATGTCCCGTCCGTACGGTCGCGAAAACGAGATTAAACGTTTCTTCCCTGTCTGCAAACTGGAATTCTGCGTCCTGTCAACGAATCCGGTGGTGATATCGGTGCCACGTTCAGCAGGTAAAACGAAACGCCTCATAAAAGTGGGATATCGGGATATTATGACGGAAGCCAGGTTCGTCGATCGCCTAGGCAGGCAGGCGTTGTCACAGCTCCTCGGCGACGAACGGCATGAATGGATGGAAGAGCCAATGACCGTAATCGAGGCAGGTGTGCAGCGTCTGCTGTGCCAACGTGGGCACCTTGGGATCAGCAGAAGGGTCCGTCATCGGTTTCATTGCCTCCTGCAGTAATAATAAACGACGAGTGCGCATCGCAGAGATGATATACGACGATGAATACGTCACACAGTTCATACAGCCAAAAGTCAGGACATTAGTCAAGAATGCAAATGCAAATGTTCACGCGGAAGCGCACCTCCAAGTTCGACAGTGTGGTATTCAGCCTCACACACCAGTTGACCAAACGATTAACACGGTACAAGACGCCCCCTTCGTGCAGCCGACCAAAGTTTTCGATGACGGCTTTCGACAGTGTCTGTAAGCAAAGAGGGACAACAATTACATCGCCTGCTTACCGGGTTCATCATGAACGCGACGCGATCCCAATCAGAACTGGCTTAGGCGTCGAAGCTGATTCGTAATGCGTGACTGGTAGCTGCAAGGTGTTCATCTCCCTTTCAGCAAAAAGGAAAAGACGCACTCGTTTTTTCCAATCCATGACCTCTTCCGGGAATGCGTCCCTGCCGAGATCATGACACGTCTTGCCCTCCTACTACTTGAACAGTCGACGTTCCACGACCGACTGCGTTGATATACCCTCATGATCGAGCCCCGGAACGAATAGCGTTGTTTTTCCCAACATGCGATTCCTTCGGCGACCGTGAGCAACACACCCGGGCCGAGTTAACCCGTCCTGGATGGCGACCGTGAGCGCGTGACCGATGTGCAGACTTCCGGTAACGTTGAGGGGGAGGGAGCGGGACGACAAAGGTGTCTTCGGACTTGGGCAAGCTATCCGGGGTGATCTGGGGTTTGAAGAAACCGATTCCCACCAGTCGTACTATGCGGCCTCGACGGCCTGTGGGTTGTACCCCGCTGGGACATGTCTAGGGTGCGTGAGCGCGCGAGCGAAGAGGTGGCAGAGCGACAGACCTGTCTGGTTTCCCTGGGCGTCGTGTACACGAAGGCCGGCTCCAACGCCTTTTTTTCTCGCCCGGGGTGGACGCGGCGGTCTGCTTGAGCTTCGCGATGAGTTTTCCTTTTGTTCGATCCGTTTTGCCTCTTTCTTGGCTGGATAACGGACGTCAGACGAGAAATGGCACGCGACGATAAGACTCACCGTCGTTTTTGATCGGAGTGTGTGGCTGTGTAATACTCGATCACAACACTTCCGCTTCTGGGTCGAGCGCCGTCAAGTATGCCCACCACTGGGCCCACATCACCCTATCGGCGTCTGCGGTAGTTAGCGCACTCGCAGTCCCAGCCCTGTAAGTCCCCGTCTCTCCATGATCAACACTCCTGAGCTTCCGAGAGATGTCCTCCGCCTCTCGATCAAGATACACTACGGATTCGTTCGATCCCCTCACCGTCCTCTGCGCACCCATCCTCTCCTCACTCTGTGCCCTCCTCTCCCAACTCCTTGACCTCGTCAAGCCCCTCGACAACTTTGACCCCGAACAAGTCGCCTGGCTGCACAAGTCGCGGCCAACTCCGCATCCGACGTGTAGACCATGCCACAAAGTCTATCTCCTTTATCGACGAGCCCTTTGCCCTCTCTGGCAAGTCCGCCGTCTCCGGTCCGAGCAGCCCCTCGCTCTACCACAATACTACTGTCCAGCTGTCCTCGGCCAAGCTCCTGTGTACCCGCTTGAGCACCCTTGCAACGGCGCTCCACAACACTGTGCGCGTGATCAACCGCGAGCCAATGTTGGCCCCGATGAAGAAGCTGCGCGCCAGTCCGCCCAGTCCGCCGAACTTGTCGACACAGCCAGAGCCGAACGGCGCGCCCTCTCTCTGCGCAAAACGCTCGTCGCACGCCGCAGGGAGCTTCTCTCGGAGCTGAGCGTACGCAAAGAAAAAGAGGAGGAGTCCTGCCACGCGGAGATCTCATATGCCAAGAAGCTGATTGACCATGCGAGACAGGAGATCGAATCGATCAGGCTGATAGAGACCAACAGGCTCTCTCAGGACTTGATCAAGCGTGGCGGGTTCAAAGTGTCGATCGCGGTGCGTCCTGGTCCTTTGTCGTTCCCCCTATCATTGACATGTTATATAGGGACATGGACTTGAGCAAGGATAGATCAAAGTCGAGCAGCTGGAAAAGGAGAAAAAAGACATGTGCTTTCTGGATCGACCACATCGAGCGAGCGTACCGCAAAGAAGAGCACCCGCTGCTCGCGCAAGGTTATGCCGGCCGCGAGACCTTTGACACACTGCAAAAAGCGCAAGTAGAGAACAGCCTGGAGGCACGCCACCAGGCTGTGGCGACCAATAAGCGGTTGAGCCGAATGCAGGGCGACTATAGAGACCAGGGGACGTTGTTGGCTGCGTGCAAAGAGGAATATGAAAGACAACGTACGGTGGCGGAGAAGAAGATGGAGGAAGAGGAACAGAGGAGGAGGGCTGCGCATGCGGAGAAGTGAGTATTTCTTGGGTGGTGTCGGTGTGTGTAGTGGACTGACCCTGGATTACAGAGCAACATGCAGCAGAAGAGGCTGAGGTGGCGAAAAAACGGCAAGAAGGAGCGGTTGGCGGAGCAGCGCCGACAACGCCAGATCGAGCGAGCGGCTGCACTTGAAGAAGTGCGCAAGAATGCACAACGGAAGCAAGAGGCGGAGGAACATTCAAAGATGTGTGCGCACTCTGCCAAGATGGGTCCAGGCTGCGGTTCCGCGTGCCAAGGGGGGGTAGCGGACGCGTACTGCCGGTGATGCTTCCGCACCCATGACTACCACGATGACGGGCAGCTTCACACCTCCACGTTCGCAGAGTCGGAGTGGACGCCCGGGTCACCCGTTGCCGCAGGGTCGCCCGCCGGTACCAACACTGTCCGAAAGCAGGAGGGACGCAGACGGTTTCGTAACGGTTCTGGAAAAATAGGTGTGGAGACCGCGGCGGTTCCAGAATTAGGGCCGAGGTCGAGGCTTGATGAGAGATCAATTTGTGGTCGGTGTCGCGGATTTCATTTCTCCTCTTGTCTTTGCACCGTATAGTCATGTCCATGTTTTTTTGTTGCCTTTTCCTTTTCCATACGCCTCTTTACTTAGCCCCCATGACCCCATCTTCATCATGGTTTCACTGTATCCATCAAGGGCCTACTATCATAGGTACTAGAAATGTTTTACCTCTTGAGATTGCTTAGAGTTGGACTACAGTGTGACTGTATATTGTGGAATATAAGAGTGTTTCCAGCACTTTCATTGGTGGCTTCTTATAAGGGTTGGGGTGTACTTCAGTACCGAGTTTGCTCACACACAAGAGACAGGCCTAGCCTTCTATTGTGATGAGTAGATGTACAGGGTAAAAAAGTATGAGGGTCGTCCTACCGA
>JBBPPE010000152.1:0-24400 GCA_038091835.1 Leccinum ochraceum
AGGAGGACGAGTGACTGTAGAGACAGGAAAAAAAAACGCCGCTGTCAGCGAAAAAAAGGGTTGGCAAAGGATATGGGGTTGCCTTACGCTGATGTGGGTGATGAGGGGATAGAGGAGGGTGAACGGGAACCAAGCCTTGCGTTGCCCGTCTGCAAAAGCTGAGAGGCGTGAGATGACAGTCTGTGCTCCCTGTGGGATGGAGTGAGGAGGGTAGAATGTGAGGTCATCCGACGAAGATCAACAGGGGGCGAGTATTGGGGAGGCGAGAGCATTGTGGTGGCTATTACAGAGAGAGATGATGAGGGTTATATAACTTGCAAGATAAAATATATAAATACTTGCCTTGTTGTTGTTCAGTAGTATTCATGCTGAGGGAGTGGCGAGAGCGAAAAGTACGAAGGTGGATGATTGTGGTTTTAACGAAATGAAAACTCGGCGGTGAAAAGTACATATGTGACCCCTTTATGACGGGTTATCAAGCCACTTACAGCATCGCCTTTGTTCTCATCGCTGTGCCATCTCCAGTGTGTCTTTTTTTCTTTTTTTCCTTGACGGCCGCAGTAACTAATCCCCCTGATTTTCTCGGCTGTGTCCTCTGATCTACTGGCGTGGGCATCCTCTCACTTTACCCGCATTTTTGCATAGCTACACCCACGAAACAGGCTGCGCATCGACAGTGCACACTGCACCACCACCATCGGAACCGACCACAGCGTTTAACGGCATTACGACCTTGCTCTCTCAGTTTTCAGTGTTCGTTATCTCAGCCCTCAGCCCTACATACTACGCCTCTGCGTATTATTATGATCCTTCCATTCTTCTCCGCTTCGGGCGGCCCATATCGTTTGTCTCAGACTGGGTCATTCAACTTTTTCGTTCCTGTGTTCCTGGCATCTCTACGGAGCCTCGGACGGCACGGAACCCACATCTTGTTCGTTCGTTCCCCAAACGGAGGGACTCCAACTCTCTCTTAACGGTGGGAATGATTCACATACCGCCGAAACCTCGCCGCAGACATCTTTGGTCTCGGCTATACTACACAAGGTTTGGCAGGGTGGCTTCAAGCACACGATAATGACTGAATCATGCGCCGGAGTCGGCGCAGCCGCTGTACAATAACGTGCATAAAGGATCCAGTGACGTCATGTCCGTCTGATATTGGTGGCCAAATGACGAGCTTCCGAGCCTCCGTCGAAACGGCTGTACCGCAGCATTTGCAAACTATGACATCAGGCCTCAGGCTTGATAAGGCAGGCTGGTGGTCCTGATTTCCCCCACGAACACCGAGCAAGAATTTATATGCGGCAAACGCACATGACCAAGGCTCACAAGTCCGACGACAAAATCAATCATACGTAACACAAAGTTCGACATCGAAAAACAGTGTCCTCGTGATCCAAAATGAACAACAAAAAGAAAAAGAAAAATGTCCAAATGTCCAAACACGATCATACACAGCAGACCTAAAGTCACGTCAGGCGATAAGTCAGAACGCGAGAAGTCCCCTAAAATGTCAATCAACCGTCCCGTTCTCTCCGGTGCCCGACCGTTCCGTTCACCTCGCGCTCGTGTCTGGGAATTAGAACCAGAACCAGAGCCCAGAGTCGAAGATTGGCATGCTAGTGTGCTTCATCGTCATAATCAAAGCCCACACTGAGACGCATCCACGAGAGTATACGTCACGGACACCCTGCCGAGATTCACCGCCTGACCCCCCGTCAGCTTATCCATCGCCTTTTGCGAGACCGTGAACCCTGTCTGGGACCTGTCCACCGCCAGAATGTTGACCGTCGTATTCGTATCCTCGTAAACGACGGCATAGCACGAGCCGCACTGAGCAGACCCCCACTTCTCCACAGTGTACGCCCCACCGAGGTTTGGGAAAGACGGGAGCGAACCGAGAGTAGGATATTTCTGTTCGAGACCTTTGGGCCCGGTCGAGCACGCGACACTGGAGAGGGGGAGGTCGGCGTTGTCGTAGTTGCCGTCGTAGGACAGCGTCGTCGGCGTTTGCGCGAGGACACCGAGACCAGAGACTAACGTGAAGACAGCAAGGAAGAGGGTGGCAAGGTGGTGGTACATGGTCGAGAAGGATGGTAGACGTTGACGGTGAAGCAGAGGAGATAAAACGTACTGTAGTCAAGTAAAACACGAAGCCCTTCTTATACGCGTGTCTCGAAACCTATCGGAACAAGAAAGGACATGCGGTTTTCGTCTGGTGAGGAGGAAATTGTTCTCGCTAAAGTATTACGCAACACCCCGCAACGACAGGGAGTCGCCAATCGTTGCGGGAAGTCTGTCATGAAACGATCGAAGCGCGACAACATCAAAAAGGCCTGTTGCCTCCGAAATTGCTGTACACACGCCGTTTCGAGAGGGTCGCGGGTAATTACCACTAGGCCGAAAGACGGCAGGTTGGTAACTTCTTGCTGGCTACACCATTACCGTTGTGCATCTGTGCTTGAACGGCTTTCTCGGACGGCAAGTCACTGGAGGGAACGTGTCAGAAGCGCCCAGGACGGATCATGCCATCCCCAATACAATCATGACAATCGTCGTACGATGGCTTGGCGTGACGCGTCCTAACGCATTCATTTCTTTTTCGTCGTGACGACGGAGGTTGATCCCCGCAACGTGTCCAGAGAGAATCCCGGAGAAGTCATCCTACCGTTATGTATGAATACTCATTGCACGTCCCCAACGCTGCAAGCGGGCCCAATTTCCCGACAGAGACAAGCAGCTCATAATGACCGCAGTCATCTCCGCACAAACGGACATGGAAAACGATGCAAGGTTAACGCAACGACTCACGGATTTTCGAAAGAATCCCGTCATTGTACCCTCGTTCTAGCCGAGCGGGCGTTCGACGGGTCACCATCTATCAGTTGCTGAGTTGCCATCGAACATGATGCATGATGCGGTCATGTTCCGTGGACAAAGGGAGTCTTGAATCGGAGTTGTAACACGACGTACGACCCGAGAGGTTGCGGCCGTACCTCCAGTTCTGCATCCTGTCTGCAGCGGGTTGTTCATTGACAGTTCCAGGCAGTGCACCGCGCGGTGATAATATCAATGAAGTGACAGCATTTGGAACATCCGGGTGAGACCTAGACTCTGACCTTTTTAGACGGAGTCGAAAGCGTGGACTGCGAGAAGAAGTGTGCGAAAAACAATCAAGGCCCACGTGGTGCAATCCAAAACTCCATTCGAGATCAAGCCTGGCAGGTGGAATCAGTTCTCAATCACGCCAGACTGATCACGAATCCAGCGATACAGAAGGTCGGATATGTTTGGCCGATCGGACGCTCGCCCGACGAAGGCGCTCGGACGTCGGGGCTAAGTACATATGGGCAACGTGGAGATAGGTTCGCGTGCGCATCGTGTTCTGTCCATCCGGTCAGTAAATTTGATCCAGCCTGGCCACGCGGCGACTCCGACCGGCTCGCATATTTATACTAGGGACGACGGAGTGTCGCAGACATATATCATCGTGGGAACCGAACGTTCGGCGTTCGAGCCTGCAATTGCATCACATACAGGCTTTGGTGAGTGGTGATCTCCGCGAGAACGCGCTGGCCCCTGCTACCTCCGACTCTTTCAAGTTTAGTGACCATAACTCAGGAAAGCAAGGCAGGCAATGGTCCCATTGGACATAACCGACTAGTACCAAGAAACTAACATCAGCTTTTGCCCCCATACAGCACTTGCCAGCATGCTGGGACTCACCGGCATCGAATTCATCACATTTCTAATAGTACTAGGGGCCTAGGGCATGCGAAGGGGCGTTTTGTGGACAGCTCGTTTCGTTGGCAGAGCTCACGCGCTCACGAACCCTCTCGTCATTCTGAATTCGGGTTCTAATGATAAAGGAAAGTATGCGGGTCGCCTGACCTGCAATGGAGGAGGTTGCACTGCTCACGGAGTCTCCGGTGAGTCAAGAGTCGATCGAACGACCTCAAGATAACTCCGCAAATTGAATAATTGGCCTGAGGTCTGTCCCTATGCTAGTCCGTTTCATTTGATCACACCCGCGCTCTTGAACGTAAGTATACTTACACCCTTACAGCACGAGGTAATGCAGTTTTCCAAGGTATGTATGGACGATTAGCAAGCACTAGTATCAGAGTTGGGTAAGTACATGTATGATCATTGGAGATATCATGTGTTAACGTTCAACTATGCTAATCAGCTTCGTCTACGACAGGGTTGTACTTGTGCGCAGGTCGAAGTAGGGTGCCATCACAACCAGAATTCGTATGGTACAAAAGCACAGTCTCGGGTGACTTGCATATCTCCTCTAGGCAACGGACGACGATAACACATTCTGTATTCACCATGAGCCAGCCCTCGTCATCAGAGCGCCCTCTTGCAAGCACCAGGCAGTGGCATTCATCCTCAAGCTGCACGGCGGCATCGCCTACGGAACGGAAATTGACAATACCAACCTTGTACTCTTCGACGTGGCCATGCAGTACGTCAGCGCTGATCAGGAAAGATTGCAGGTTATGTGGCGTAACCGTGTAGCCAAACTCTCGACCATCATTGTTCTCGAGGACGCTGCAGCGAGCTGGGATGACGAGCATCTTGATCACCACTCCAAGCTTGGTGACTTCGTACGAGGGATGAGGACGATGGAAGAGATTGACACAAGTCGAATCGAACCTGGAATAAGAAGATGGAGAAGATGGCAAGGCCCTGGAATGGGGGGAGGGCTGTCCAGCCCATGCGAAGAAGGAAGCATCTGTACATTCGTTGGCGATGACACTCATAAGCCTGTACCAGGCCTTGTCAGCTTCACCGTACGCGATTGGCAAGCCAACGTTGAATAGACCTAGAAGGGAGTAGGCAATGTCTTCAATCTTCGTCGTCTTTCGTCTGGATGCCCACGCCATCTTCTCTGCGACCCTGTCGCAACAGGGCAAGAAACGTCGAAGGTCATTGTCCGGGATCCCTGTAACTTTCCCAACGGCGCTTCTGATTTCCTTGATAGCTTTATCGCCCTTTTCATTCATCTGCCCCCAGATGGGTCTCCAGTCCTTCCCATAGAACCTTATCACCTCTGGTGCGAGAAGTTCCTGTAAAGTCCATCCCCTTGTGAACCACGGCTCCGACCCGAAATCGTTGATGGCCAATGAGTCATCCAGATGCACGATGCATACGGTAGCGATACTGTACCACCGGTACATTGAACGAATCGCCTCATCCAGTTCGACGCTGCTCTCCTTGTTGATACAACACGTATCCGACCAGACATAGTAACAAGCAAAGTCTTCGCGAGCCCTGTCGCAAAAATCGAGCAGCTTCTTGTATCCAGTTGTGGGTTTCTCGGCGCTTAGGCGCCCTTCTAACACGTCTTGAAACACAGGTTCATCATCACCCCAACGGTGTGAGAATATGGCGAACTTGAACAAACTGCGGATGTACTTGAAACGTGCAATAAAAATGATTATGCTGTCAGGAGTCTCGTAGAATCGCAATATCCGCCTTACCGTGTCTCGGCGAACTTCAACAGTCTGATCTCCCCGCCGCGTTCGAAGACGCCAATTGTCACACGAGGCATTGCTTGTAGTAACCGTCGTGCCTCCTTTCTCATCGTCCGGCAATGCGGGTTTGGTGACTATCTGGGGATCTTCTTCTTGCAGCTCGCGCTCTATCCTGGGTTTCTCCGCTTTCCAGAAGTCTGATCTGTTGACGAGCGTCATATCGCTGGTACGAAGGAGGTGCGTCGGAATATAATTCAAAGCGTATTGTTCACAGTTTTCAAGAAGTTGCTGCCGAACATTGCTTTGGATATCCTGTCTCTCCGTAAAGAATCTGGAAGGAGGATCGGAATAACAGAGCACCCTGGGTTGCCATTCTGAAGAATAATGAGGATTCCTGATGTGCTCTGGATCACGCCGCCAAGCAGAGAGGAGGAGGGCGCGCAGAGATGGAACCGGTTCACTAGAGGACATCGATCGATCAGTGAGAAATAGAGAGAAGTTTGATAACAAACACATCGCTGTCACGGCCGATCGAATAACCAGGCTAACTAAAACATGAGGCAAACATGAGGTGGCGCAATTGCTCGGCCTTGTCCGGCGAAATGATCACACCACCATGACTACGTCCCTCGACTATCTCAAACAGGCGGAAACCACCGTCGTTTCGAATTAGTAGGACCAATTCTCCCTTGGTCTCGCATACCTACCATGATTGACAAAGGTTTCAAGAAATTCCGAAATAAATTGGCCGTAGAAGGAGTCAAGTTACGTAACCAATTTACCAAGTACTTAGATATGTGACATGTAACGCGTGACGCCTCTGTCATGTTCTTTGACGACCGACAAAAAACTTGAAGCGGATGCACCCACATACGTGCCCAGTGATTGTTCGTGTAAGACAAGCAATGGACACCAATGTGTTTACCTCCGCTCGGGTCGCAGCCATCGATTCCGTATCGAGCTTCTCGTCCATTGTCAATCTTTCGTTCCTTGTTTTCACTTATCTTCGACTGGAACATAGAGGCGTAGTATGGGGATACACCGTCATCGCACTCAACCAGATAGTCAAGAAGAAAGTAGACTCCAAAACACATGTTCAGATCCTAGACACCCCTTTCCCAAGCTGAAGACTTGAAGGGTATCGTAATATGTATTGGGTTTCTCAAACGATTGACGATAGCCATCGATAGACAGCGAGAAGGGGTTTGGTTTGGTGCCTCTTTTCCATGTTACTCCAAACTGGTGGGCTGCAACGCACGAGGTTGTTCGGGACACGAAGGGAAGGGCAGCGTCGCATCAGCGGCTGGGTTGTTGGAGAAGGTGATTACACAGGCCCCAGGTTCAAAATCTGTGAGTGAATTCTTGATTGATTGAATCGTTCCATGTCGTTCCAAAGGCAAGCGTCTCCATTCCGTGCGTCATATAGAATCAGTCGACTCGGTCTGGCCCATAACTCGGTGCATGATGTGTCCGCTGGCACGCCTCAATCCCTTGTCCTGTGCGCATGTGAGTCTCTCTTTCTACGTGGCTTGTTCTCCTGCCGGGTCTGCGATGATAACCCAACAATCCTGCCAAGAAACCTTCAAAACGCAGTACTGTACCACGCCGTGTGGTATGAGCCGAGTGCCGGAATCACATCAGGAGGAAAAACCCGCTGGAGATTCGAGAAGCAGAACTTCACCACAGTACCAACTTGCTGCAGTGGTCGCCCCCGTGCCCCATGTTCCATCGCTGGCAACGGCCGGCCGGCCGGGTCTACTCAACCCAGCTCCAGTGCAGGCGCGCGTGTGGGTATTCCCCACAGAAATCGCATCATGGCCGCCAACCGCCCGCCATCAAGATGTGCCCCCGCGAACCCGAACCCGAGCCTGAAGCTTTCACTACTTCTGGCTCCGCAACTCCATCAGGACCTGTCAACGCCAATGCCATTTCCGTAGCTGAGAAAAGATGATGATCAAGGCACGCCACGGGTGTACTGAGGCAAGCAGGAGCATTGCGCGCCGTCGGAAAAGCGTGTGGTGATGGTGACCACAATGACAGCGATGACGAGCCAGTGGATACGATGGTCGTTGAAGGGCACGGGTTCGATCTGCCAGAGACTCTTTAGAGCCTATCCGCACCACCAAACAAGCCAACACTGACTCATTCGACACGTTCATCAAGTACAGCTTCCCCAGAATGCACAGGTTAATGATACATGAATCGCACTGCATCTTTTTGGGCATCAGCTGGTCATCCTACCTCTCGCGTCTACGACATCATGGCCGATTTCTTCTTCTTCTTGATGATCCACTTCAAGTTGTCGTCTTTCATCATTTTGCACCACGTTCGTCTCACCCCAAACTTCTTCCCAAATCTATTGCCCACATTGCCTTCGTCCCGGGTCCCCCCCGAACGCTAACGTGAGAAGCCGTTATCCTTCAAGCTCTTCCTGTTGCCTAGAGGTGAACGACTATAGGATCCCCTTCGCGATGTCACCCTGACCATTCATCATAGATCCGTAGGTGCCACAATCTCCTTCCCCCCGTCATCCCAATATTCCCACAGTCACCCCAGCAAGTGACGTTGAGTTGCCTGCGACGGAGAAACAGCCACCTTCATTGAAGCCAACCTGGTTTTCCGACATCGCAGATCTCTTCGTCTTGTTAAGTTTTTTTTATTGTGGCATCCATCGTCCTCGTTGCACTCATATTTAATTCTGCGGGACCGGCGAGGACATAATTTTTGCAAAGAACGGCTCATCTTGGCCCAACGTGGCGGAGAAAGGCAATCTGTGGGCTCAGGACATCACCAGCTTGATGCCACCTGCCCAGACGGCTCTTGCTCCCCAACGTCTTCTTTCCTTGACTTCGCATGGTCGATGACCGGTCTGCCCTTGGACATGGATTTACATAGATTCTACACCGTCTGGAGTACGGCTCTGAACATGGCGCTTGGCGCTTACAGTTACGTGTTGACCATCGAACGACCCTGCTAAGCCCCAATGCTAGCTATATCTATGATATCCCATCGACAATTCGAGGAGCCAGAGTAGGAGGCGGGGAGGGTTGGTTGTGTTGCATTGCGTTGTCGTCTCTCCGAACTGCCCGTCTGGTAACGTCTCCTGCCCCCCAGTGGCCATTTCATGGTCGATCGGTCCACTTTGACACTATCCACCCCTGGACTCCGTCTCTGAAGTCAGTCTCAGCGGGAACAGCAACTGCTACGTATTCATTCACATTCATGTGACTATATCTATCGACTTAACGACTCAAGTACTGTTGCTTCTTCCACTTGAAGAAACCCCTGCAGTCAGCGCGAAACAGAATCATGATAAACCGCCAGGCAGCCAGTAGGAACTGCTCGAGGGGGAGGGGTATCCACGTGGCACGTCAAGTTAAACGTTAACTAGCCCCAACAGAACTGCCAAGTTCCTACTTAGCAAGAAGCTGCAGTGGGGGTGACAGCGACTGAAAAAACTACAGGACGATAACGATATAGCGGGGGAAGTTAGCCGAAGATAATAAGATCAAAGACGCATTGCATACAGGGTGTATTGAGGTAACATATATAGATGAAAAGTACGTGCAGAGGGGGAGAAAGTTCTTGTGCTACAACGAGGTTAGTGGGACGCAAGCATATGAATGACAGAGGGAGCAAAAAAGACTGCAAGGGGATTGGGTAAAGAGATAGAGGGCAGGAAAGCAACCATCGACACCCGTGCACGAACACAAACTCACTTAGTGATTAAGGCTAGCGCGGCGAGTTACTCGCAGCACCATCCGGATTGCCCGACAACCTCGCCCCGGCACCACTCACACCTGCTTCCATTGCGCTAATGGATCTCAACGAGCCACGCCTTCTCTCCCTCCCAAGCCCGCTCGGAAGCCCCAATCCCAACCCGCCACCAACTGCCCCATCCCTACTGCCGGGCCGCGAGACAGGCGAGACAGGCACGGAGACGGCGCCATCTTCCCTCACCAAGCCGCCCGAAGAGCCAGAATCGGATCGGCCGCTCCCGCTGTCCCGCCTCCGAATGTTACTTCCGCTCCCAAGACCCTCTAGTGACGCCAGGAACACCTCGTGCATATGTCTCAGCTTCTCATCCACCTCTGCCTCTCGCGTCAGCATAGGTCCCATCGTCGCCGAGGACGCCCTCGACTCATCGCTCGCAGTCGTTCCCTCCGAAATATGTCGCAGGTGTTCGCCCGCGACCAGTCCCAATCCTAGAGCAGCACTACCTCCCTCGCTTCCCGAACTTGGAGCGGTTCCTGATCCGGAAGCGACGGGTTCGCGTGGGTCATGTCGGCCGGGCGCATCGGGACTCTGCTCGAGGTGAGTCACCCTGACAGATAACGCGTCGGGGGATGCATTCAACGGCTGCTGCCTCGCCGCGGTAGACGCAAGTGGCTTTCGCGCGTCAATCTCTTGCACGAAAATCGAGATATCATCGTCGTCCGTCGTTGCACCCAAAAAGGCAAGTGCACCGCCACTACCACTAGCTCCGGTACTGCCGCTCGCCGTGGGCTCGCCACTCTCCTTGCGTTCGCCAGAGCTGCTCACTGCACTCCCGTCGCTCGTCGCGCCTCCGGTTGTTGTATATCGATGCCCAAAGCTACTTGAATAGCGCTTGCGCGGGGGAAGACGAGGTGAGGTGTCCTCGCCTTCCGCGGAAGCAAGTGAACGTCTATCACTGAGACTTGATGGTGCGAATGGTGGAGAAGGCCTGTTCACACCAATAGGAGAGGGTGGTACACGAGAGGAATTTGGTGATGTTTGCGTAGGGCGGGCGGGAAGGCTGGGGAGAGCGACACCACTACTGAGCGGCGATGGTTGGCGCAGGGAAGGGGAGGGAGAATGGATTGAAGGAGAGCCCGAGGAGAGTGTGGAAGACTTGAACGGATGAACCGGGTTGATGTTCTGCCTGCGAATGGGCAGCGCACCCGGGGCTGAAGGGAGATCCTAAAATAGATGTCAGTGGCTAGTGGCTATGCCGAGCGAGTCAGTGCCTACGATGCTACTTCTTCCTGTAGTACTGGTGCTCTCTCTGCGGATCCTTGTAGCAATACCACCCAAGTTCGTTCCGTCATCCCTTGACCACGCTGCACTCCCTTCTGGACGAGAGGACGTGACTGATAAAGCAGAAGTAGACCCAGCAGTGGCCATGTTAGTCGAGGTTCGGCTCAGCGGCAGGGGCGAACTCCGGGGACTTTGGCTACCCGGCAAGGAATTTGTGTGCGAATGGGCAGGAGGCAGCACAAACTGACCAGCAATGGACGAAGGGGGTGACTTTGGGAGCGACGTACGAAGATTGCTCGGTAGAGCTGACATGGAATCGCGCTGCTGGTTCTTGACTAGTGTTGGAGTAAAGTCCGGACCCTCATCCAACGACAAAAACCGGGAAGAAAGCAAGGATTCGAGCTCATCGAGCTGGAAGTTGGGTGTGGTAAGGTACTTCGCGGTGAGACTGAGTGTGCCCATCGGGTGGGGGATAGACGGAAACGTGTGTATATCGTAAGGAAGTGGGGGCGTGTTTGGTGCGGGGCGTGTGTCTGTCGAGGAGGATGCAGTATGTATTATGCAAGGAGCAATTATGGTTAGTCATGCAAAAGACGGACATGAACACCTCATGGATTCTGGGGTTTGGATGGTAACACGTGGGACTTACCAAAATCAAGTATGTCAGGGGTAGAGTCTCCCAGTGATTTAATCCGGAGCTGAATAGAGAGATTACCATTGAGATAAGGAGTGCTCGTCCGACGTCGTAGCTTCCTGAAGAGCTTCCAAGAGGGAAGAATGCGGAGAAGACTGAATAGACTGCGAAAGAGGGGTATGCCGTACTTATAGATAGTAGAAGGAGCGACATCGCCTGGCTCGACGCTGTGTTGTGAAGAGGCATACGCAAGTGAGAAATTGAGGGTCCAATTCTCGAGCAGGATATGCTGCGGAGTGGGATCCATCCGGACACGTGAGGAATCAGGGGCATGGTAAACAAGGACTTGGTTGTTCGTCAATTCGGGAACGGACAACAAGACTTGAAGTTCAAACGGCGGTGGAGAAGGCGAGCAGGAGACAGCGCGATATATCCTAAGTTGATCCTTGAAGATGTCATGGTCGGGTGTCTCGAGATTGAACTGTGAATGGTTTGTGGTTCAATGCAGGCCAGAGAGATATCTGGAGAAGACGCACCCATCTGTCGACCTTTCCCTGAGACCTCTGCTCAGCGGTGGCTCTGGCATTGCTCACGACGAGACAAAGCTTTGCGTAGAACCTGTGAGCGATTTGGTCGGCCTTCTGGATGTCATTAGACATGGCAAAGACGGTGAGGTGGAGTAGGCTGAGGATGTCGTGGTCGATTAGAACAAAGGCGACATTAGAATACGACAATCTAAGAGAAGAAAAGGAGGTAAATCCAACATGCGCACGCGCTGCTGGTACGGTAGAGACCCTACACTATTACGTAAGCACTACCTCGATCCCAGAGCCAGCAGATTCAAGTCGCCGTCCGACTTGAAACGCCACTGGCACGACCTAGGTCGATTCGTGCAATTTTTTTCCAGTAAACCATCCAGATCACTGTTCCAGAAAGAAACTGGCAGGGATGCCATTCTTCAGAGAATTTCTTGCACAGCTTGTCAACAGTCAATGTGATGTAATCAACTTTTCGAGCTGCTCGGCTGACCATTCTACCTCTAGCATTTTCGACAGATTTTTATCGCATCATTGCGCCAGCCCTCGCCCCTGCTTGCACCGCCCCCCTTTTGAGGTGATTTCGGTGTGCATACGTTACTCAAACGTTGACACGCTCTTAAGAAGGCTACTCGACAGCGCTGTGGTAGGTCTATACAAGGATATGAAGATGCCTGGATGATCAAATCCATGTGAATTTACTCGTCTATTTCAGGGTTGAAGCTTTGATGATCATCGGCGTGTGACAACTGCAGCCTGGGATATGGGGTGCTTCCTTAGATTCCGGTCTCGACCGCTCGAGCTCCATCCTGAAAACCACATTCGCTGCTCTCGAGTCAAGTGATTATGTTTCGCTCTTCCGCATTCTGATTTGTCCCGGTAGTTGCGAAGACTCGAAATTTACATTGGCTATGAGTGGTGGGTTGGTGAGTTGATGAGAACTTCCGTCTTCTTTAAATTTCTCAAATCGGTCACCTGGATCGGCGCCGATGTTTAGGACCGGCTATGTAAAAGATCCAGACATTTATCGGAAAATACCGGTGCTGGCGACAATAAGTCAATAAGTCGGCGGTCAAACGTCGCCATAAGTGAAGCATCGTGGGTAAAGTCCGCACGGAACCTACATCTTGGCGATATCTCAGATACGTCATGGTATCGTGACTTTTCAGAGCCACCTGCTGTGTTATTGTTCTCTACAGCAATGGCTGTGCACAACGCCACAGGCCACATTTCGGCGGCAGGTATCTTGGAACTTTCCATGTTGGTATACTTCAGCTCTGGGAAGGAGATGGGGCCGATGGTCATATTATTCAATCCTGGCAACAAACATGTCTCCAGCACGGCAGCGAGACTTGCACAGCACTCGATGATATTGATGACTTTCCTCGCCTCCGATGGGTTTGATCTGTCCGTGTCGTCAAGTTCTCGGTTTTCGGAGGATATAATCGGTGAGTCATCGACATCAAAAACTTATTTCACGTTTTCATATCTTGTCGTCATGGATGGTTGAACTTTACACAATATTCCTGACCGTCTCGGGTCGGGGGCACTACCCACATGTGCCCCGCTGGCTGTATCTGCCATCGGTTACTCAATTTGACTCACCGCGGATAAAGTTGAATGAAGCGCCTTGTCATGGCAAGAGCCATCGGTGTTTCCTCTCCCTCGACGGAAGATGTACACAGCATGTTAGGAGTCGCCGAGTCTACACGTCGGCCTATCCAAGGCAGCGCGTCCTCTTCCAAGATGCCTCTTAAGTGATCTGTGACAGTGGGACAACAATTTTCCGAGTCCATGTCCATGCCATGTCTCAACCAATGATCATCTTGTACGATGTGCCCTCAAACATTCCACAGCCCTGGGCACCCAACGTTTGGCGCATTAGGTTAACCCCTGATCTATCTTTGCCTTATTGTGTATCCGCTCAAAGTATCATCCTTTCAGGCTAATTCTGAACTACAAACGCCTCCCCTACCGCACTTGCTGGGTCGAATTTCCAGATATAGAGCAAACCCTCCGCGCCATCAACGCCCCACCCTCCTCGGTCCGTTCCGACGGCCAGGCCGTCTATACCGTCCCTGCGATCCTAGACTCTTTTTCTCACGCCGCGGCTAGTAACACCAGCAGCCGCACCTACGCCGATTCATCATCCTCAGGGACGCATCATTCCCAACAACGAAAACTGCAACCTGTCGTACTTACGCATGCGAGCGCCATCGCGGAATACCTCGAGCAGACCTACCCCGCACGTCCGGTCATACCGGAGGGCACGCGCGCGCTCCAGACGCTCTTCGTGCACTACGTTACCGAGGTCTTTGTACAGCCTCTCTTGCCCATAATGGTGCCGTTAAGCCACCAGCGTCTACCCCCGCGTGTGAGGGATCATTTCCGCGTCGGGGGACTCACCTCCGATGGAAGCGGCGGGGACGGTGGGGGGGACCACACAGGAGATGGAGACGGAGACGAACACGCTATGCAAGTTGTTGCAGAGCCACAACAACAGTCACCACAGCTGGGGCTACAGGTACGGGAGGAGCAGTGGGCAGTGGTGCAGGCGCGATTCTCGTTCCTGGCTGACATCCTCGAGCGGAACGCAGGCGATGGCGACGGGGACGGGGTCGTCGCCATGGGCCACGAGTTGACGTACGCAGATTTTGCGCTGTGTTCAGTTTTGATCTGGATCGAAAAGGTCGCACCGCACGAGGGGTGGGCGCGTGTGAGAGAATGGGACGGGGGGCGGTGGGGGAGGCTGTGGGAGAGATGTAGGGAGTACATGGATGTCTTTTGATCTTTGTGGCATATTGGCATGTGGAAGTGCACCGAACCGTGCATTGGAAACTGGATCGCTGGTTACCACGTATCGGTATCGCACTCTTGCTGTTCATCATGATAGAGATCGATTGGGCCGATGCTTCGTAGGCAGTGAAGTATCAGTTGTCTTCATCAGCATGTACTAAATCAGACACCAGCGGGCTGCGGGACCGTTGTAAGACTGTATATGATAGATACGATATTTTAGACTTACAATGTAACCAGTGGCATCACTACCCATTTCGATACCGTATATGAATCAAAATGGATGATGCACCCTAGGTTCGAAGCATACATAGTATGATCCAGGCTGCTCACCGCCGTCAACGCACAGGTAAGATACTACGGTCTGAAAGGAGATCTTCGATCTCATCGGAACGGCAGCGCGACTGTGCCAGCTTGATCATGAAAGTTATTTCGGGATGATCTTCATATATCTCCGACTTGGCCTTACATATAAACGATAGCTTGGCTAAAAATGAATGAGCTACTTCTACTCTACTTAATGTTGTACGTCCCTACATACCATGGCCAGTGGAACGAAATGGATTTTTAAAAAAGAATGAGTACTAATCTACAGCGTACATAATATGCAATACTAAGGTCACAGTGTCTAGAGTCGTTACTAAAACATCCTTTCAAAATCCAACAAGATAACCTAGGAAGGCAAATAGTCCCGCAACATGTAAATAGAACCTACGAAAAATCCACAAGAAGTCAACGCGAGCGCGACGGCAGCTATCCACATCTGGCTAATCTGACCGATGTCGTCCGAGCTGGGATCGATGACGAAGAACGCCTTGGAAGGCCCCCAGCCGATGACGCTCGAGTTACAGAAACAAGTGTCATAGACACGCGCATACTGGAATACCGAGATGGCGATTATGCCGATTGCATTGGCGACGGCGAGCGATTTCCCTATCCACCTCAGCCAATTCGAAACACAGGAAATCGCTGGGGCGTAACGAGCACCAGCTGCATCTGTGTCCGGGACCGAACCTTCCTCCATTTCATCAAAGGGGGCCCGAACATCCTGCATCGGTATGGAAACGCCAGAAGAATCCTTGCTCGTTTCCAGGGTGGACACTGGAACTTTCGAACCGGAAGAAGGTGTGCCACATCTGCTGCTTTCCAAGTCGGGGGTGGGAAAGTCGTGCATGAGATGATGTGCGTAATATCCGAGTGCGTTCGACAACACTAGTATCATCCATACCATCGTGGATATCGCCCCATATATAAGATACGCCAGAGAACGACATCCCAGTCCCTAATATAGCTTTTCTCAGTATTAGTACCATTTTTCCGTAGGGAGACTTACGGTGGTAGGGGTGAACCAGACCACAATAATGGCTGCGCTCGTTGTTGCCCACTGCAGTTGCAGAGACATGAGCGATGCTACCACCATGTTGAAAAAAACACCTCGCGGCCAAAGAACGTTTGCGCCAGTGTATTCGCGATCACCGGGGTGGCAGTAACGAATGATTTGATCACGGTTACCCAGTCGACATTCTTGAGGAGCATCAACATCCACACTGACGGGCTGGCCGTCATTCCGCTTTCTCCAAGCTGCGCGGTAGTATAGTGATATCACGTAGACAGTTCGAGACCACGACAAGGCTCTTGCATAGTAAAATACCGGAGGGATTCTGGACTCGTCTGGGGAGGTGATGTTTCTGCGGGATATTTTCCAATCTGGGCTGGGGTTGATGGTCAAGCCGAAGTCGGAGGTGACAGGGATATCAGTGGGATCACGGGAATCTGGTACAAAGACCCGTTGATTTGCCTTGTCATACGCTTCGTGCACGCGATCATAATCGCATCTAGGCGAAAGAACCATCCATCCGACAACAATTGGCAACAACCAAAGCCATATAGTTCCTGTCCCCTGTCCACTGGCATTGATGTTGTCCTCCACATTTATGAGGGAGTCAGCAACAGTGATCAGATAGGCAACGACCACCCATGTGATAGATGTTGCAGATGCGATCGACCACATATGGGAGTAATCGAGCTTTGACGACAGCGTGGACCACCACTGGTCGTTAGCTGGCTGAACGACGAGAGCCTCAAATCGACCGGACCCCCCAGGATGGACGCGTAAAGGGACCTGTTGGAGACCGTTCAAAGCCTGCACCACGGACTGGCGGACGGCAGCACTAGGATAGTCAATTCCAGCAAAAAGTTGGTCGTTAAGCCACCGTGCATTGAGGAGGCTGATATATAGCGAGTAGCCGGCGAGTGTTGGCGAACCGAGTGTCAAGAAGGCAGACATAAGATTCTCAGTCCTGCGTCGACCGCCGAAAGGGAGCTGGGAAACCAAAGCGAGATATGGGAGGAGCCATGCAGCAAATTCCTGTGAGAAAACATCCCATTCAAATGGCTCCTGGCCTGCCTTGCATAAACAGGTGCAGTTCTTGTATGGAAGTGCGGTAGCGGTGTCAAGGTTGGGGTCAGATAGATTGTTGATGGGAGAGCCATTGCTTGAACGGAGGATAGAGATAGCGTCTTCCTGTGACACGTTGGCAAAGGCGCAATAATTTCCAGCGGTCGCGCAACTCTTCACCTTTTCCAGACAGTCCGTAAAATTCACTGCAGAACCAGAACAAATCAAGCATAGTAAGACAAGCCAGATATAGGCTACAAAAGATGATCAGACCCAAGACGCTGCCTGCAAAGTGAAGAATATAATACCTTTCCAGTGGAATAGTCCAGGCATGCCGTCGAGGGAATGGATGGTAAACGGCCATCCACTGAAAGCCTTTATATGAGTATACAGTGCGGTGCGTAATCCGTCGCCACTGCTGCGGTAGATAACAACTCGAAGCTTGGGTAGCCCTTGAACTGACTCGCTTCAAGACACCGCCTCCGCCGCCATTTGCATCCGGCGGCTGGAAGACAAACAATTAATATGTTTACATCGGTCTTGGCATAAACCGGCGAACAAGATTCGGCCCTGCAAACATCGAAGCAATATTCTTACCCGATGAGAGAAGAAGGTCGCATTGTGGATGACTTGGCGGGTATGATTCTTTCCTTTTGCTTCGATCGCTCCAAGAGGTACTAGTAAACTAGAATATTCGATTGCTGCGGGGAAGTCGGCGGCAGTTACGTTACATACATCTGAGAGAGCATGGCCTAGTCGTGCTCTTCGCCAACGGCAGAATGGGCTGGCGGAACGTGGTGACGGTGTTTTTCCCATGGGTCGAATCTCTTGTCGTGTTCGAACGCCGGTCACAGTACAGTTGACCGAGTCTCGCCCCAGCTCGGCACCTGTGAATCACATTATTACATAAAAGTTCACCGGTGCACCTACAGCCTGAGCACTGTGTCCTTTTGGGGTCAAGGCGCACCGATCATCAGCGAGTGGCTGACGCATCGCGGATTGTTCGAAGGACATTGACCCGTGCAGGTCGTAGTACGTTTACTACAAGCAGCACTGTCACGCCGCACTAGGCTCCGCGGGCCGAGGGGACGTGCGAATATCAGTTCACACGCTCAGCGGCTCGAGGCGCTCAGTAAAATATTTACAGCACATACTACCTGAGTTGTACTCGGCAATCGCTGTAAAGAGTCTCTGCTAGTTCAAGGTTCTTCCACGTTCAGGTCTATCCATCTAGTATCTCGAGGACTGTCAATGCCACTTATCGAATGTCTTGAAGTTATTCCCTTCTGTGCCGCGTGCATGGCGGGAAGGTAACGAAGAAGCGCAGGCGAGCAACTCCGAGTTGGCCCGGCTGGCCCGTCGGGATAGTCTTCGTGACGATTGCTTCGCTGATAAGAAGTCTCATCCGCCTTCTCCCAACCAACCCCTTAGGCCACTCCCATGAGTGTTACAGTTGGAAGTTAGGCCTAGTTTCGCAGGCTCGACTCACCGCACCCATCCCGCCCCCTTGCTCGTCAAATGGACGAACCGTTCCGAGACCTGGTTTGATGCAGTTTCAAGAAGACTTGCGAACACGTCCAAATTTTCCTTGAGGCTGCCAAGTTAGGTTCAAGTTGTCTAGCATGATGGAAGTCTGGG
This sequence comes from Leccinum ochraceum, assembly GCA_038091835.1. Classification (NCBI taxonomy): domain Eukaryota; kingdom Fungi; phylum Basidiomycota; class Agaricomycetes; order Boletales; family Boletaceae; genus Leccinum; species Leccinum ochraceum. Next base: position 18,484 of record JBBPPE010000152.1, read on the forward strand.
ATGCGCGCTTCGCAGTGTGCGAGGGAGGTCGCCTGGGCTATCGGACTCGTTTGCTGCGTCCGTCGGTCGTCCCTCTGTAAGGATTAGGACTGTGAGCCTGACACTCCATTTCGATTATGCATGCGCTGAGGTTAGCTCGAGCCCTGGGGGCATGAGACCCGGTGATATTAGGCATTGTCAAGTCGAGCATATGCCCGTCGTTTTCCGTTCATTTCCTCGCTATCAGTGTATAGTACATTGACGTAGTGTGCAACTACTCGAAAGCATCTAGCCTGTGGGTACTGTGCGATATTGTGCGGTTGCCGACAAAAAACGATCCGGTTGGGCCCGGTTCAACCAAGATTTTCCCGAATGCTGAACTGACTCTCTTCTCTTCAGATCGACCATGTCGAGAGAAAACCTTCGCAGAGGTACGAGCTTTCCTGAAACACCTTGCGGGACATCAGAATATCAAAAACGACCGGAAAAGTCTGTACCAGACTGAAATCGGTGGCTCCGTGTACCGATAGGGTTATCTGATGAATATAGCGTAGCTCTTCCAGAGCGATCCTAGGCCAGAACATCTTCTGACCCTCCAGTAAATGACGAAGGTATGGCATTCCAGGAATTCGACGTCCAGCGCTATGTACGAGACGGGGTCGACGTCATCAATATGACCCTATTTACCTAGTAAAGAAGGCATTAACTGTGTCAAGCTAAACTACTGAGTTTCTGAAGTAACAATAACAATACAAATATAATCGATAAGCTATGAAGGCAAAGAGTCCCGCATTATGTAAATCGTACCGACGAAAAACCCACAAGAAACCAATGCGAGCGCCACGGCGCCAATCCAAGCGCTGGTTGCCAATATGATGTCTTGGTGGTTGGGAGCGATGATATTAAACGCTAAACGGCCCCAACCGAAAACACTCGAGTCGCAAAAACAGGTATCGTAGACCCCTGCATACTGGAATACAGAATTGGCAATGATGCCGATCGCGTTGACGATGGCGAGCGACTTCCCTATCCACCTCAGCCAATCCGCAAGATGGGATATTCTCTGGGCGAGACGAGCATCTCCCGCATCCACGCTCGGGACCATAACTTCCTCCACTTCGATAGTAGCGGCTTTGACTTCCTGCAACGGTATGGTAGCGCTAGGATCATCGTATACAACACTGGTTGCCATGGTGGTGGAGACCGGGATCCTTGAACTCGAAGCGGGTGTGTGTTGCCCGCTGCTTTCCAAGTCGGGGGTAGGCAAGTTATTCATCAGATGGTGTGCATAGTATCCAAGTGCGCTGGACAAAACTAGCAGCATCCATACTGCGGTAGATAACGCTCCGTAGATCAGGTAGGCGAGAGAACGACATCCCAACCCCTGGGATTATATATGCTCAGTCCGTGAGACACCTCGTCATAGGAAACCACTCACGATGGTAGGAGTATACCAGACTACAAGAACAGCTGCGCTCGTCGTTGCCCATTGCAGCTGCAACGACATGAGAGACGCCACCACCATGTTGAAAACGACGCCTCGGGGCCAAAGAACGTTTGCGCCAGTGTATTCGCGATGACCGGGGTGGCAGTAACGGGTGATTTGATCACGGTTGCCCATTCGACACTCTTGAGGCGCATCACCGCGCACATGATCAAGAATGGGCTGGCCATCAAAGCCTTCTCGACGGTTCCACTTTCGCCGAGCTGCGCGGTAGTATAGCGAGATCACGTAGACAGTTCGCGACCACGACAACACTCTTGCGTAGTTGAAAACAGGAGGAATTCTGGACTCGTCTGGAGAAGCGACGTTCCTGTCAGAAATGTTCCAGTCTGGGCTGGGGCTGATGGTCAATCCAAAGTTGGTGGTGACAGGGATAGGATCTGCATCAGGGTCGGAATCAGGGGAACATGCTGCGAACACCTGTCGGTTCGCCTTGTCGTACGCCTCCTGCACACGATCATAATCGCATTTGGGGGAAAGAACCAACCAACCGACGACGATCGGCAACAACCAAAGCCACACCGATCCAGTTCCCTGTCCATTGGAATTAATGTGGTCCACTACACTGGAAAAGGAATCGGCAACAGTAAGAAGATAAGCAACGACCACCCAAGCGATCGATGTTGCAGATGCAATTGACCACGTATGCGAGTAGTCCAGTTCTTCTGAAAGCGTGAACCACCACTGGTCGTTTGCTGGGTGGACGACAAGAGATTCGAATCGACCGGATCTCCCAGGATGAATGCGTAAAGGGACCTGTTGGAGACCGCTCAAAACCTGCACCACGGACTGGCGGACGGCAGCACTAGGATAACCAATGCCAGAAAAAAGTTGATCGTTAAGCCATCGAGCGTTAAGAAGGGTGACATATAGAGAGTAGCCGGCCAGGGTTGGTGAACCAAGTGTCAAGAGGGCAGACATGAGATTGTCTGTCCTGCGTCGAGCGCCGAAGGGGAGCTGGGAAAGTAGAGCAAGATATGGGAGGAGCCAAGAGGAAAATTCCTGCGAGAAAACACTCCAGCTAAATGGCTCCTGTGGACTCCCGCAGTACGTTTTGCACCCATCGTACGAAAGTGCGGTTGCGATGGTGGTATCGTTAGCAGTTGCATTATCGACGATGTTACCACCTTTGCTGTCACGTAAGAGAGTAAGAGCGGTCGTGCTCGACATGTTTGATATGCAGTTTTGGCCAGTGGTGGCGCAACTTGTTACGTTCGCTAAGCACTGTTGGAGGTTCACTGCGCCAGAAAAAATCGGGCATATTAAGACGAGTAAAACATGTGCTTTGAAACATAATTAGACGAATGCTGCGTAGACAGCAAAACAAAATACCTTTCCAGAAACGTAGTCTGAGCATTTGTTGGGAATGGGATCGTAGACAGCACAAGGCATGCGCCTTCAAATATATTCAACCAAATAACCATGGCTGTGTGCAACTTGCGCGGTAGATAACCGAGGCCCTGAAGCTGCCCCAGAAAGGTTTTTCCGGTTCTCCAAGACACAGCCTTCGCCGCGAGCCGCAAAGTGTGGCTGGTTGCAAGATAGGTAAGTACTGCACAACCAAACATGAACAACTTCTCAATGAATCAACGAATCATCCCTAGAAAACCAGTTAGCCCTGCAGACAACAAAGAGGCGACATTCTTACTCGATGAGGTGACAAGGGGGGCATGAGAAAGGACTTGGCGGGTACATACCTGAGGCCTGATCCGTTCTCCCGGACCCAATGTTCTAGCATGGTATCGCAACCACTGAACATAGACAGTTAATTTCAACGTAATTAGGTGTCATGCCGAACTTTCTAAAAGGGCATTCAGACATGTCATGCGATACAAGGCAACATGTCAATTGACCTATACCGACGATAGAAAGCATGGTGCACCGCCGCATGTGACATGTGATGCTCATAGTGTTTTGGCTGAGCGCTAGTAGCATTCGTAATGGTAGTTCGATCGGAAGCTTGAAAGAACAAAAAAATGGTTACCTTCCTCTGCTCGTCCCTGGCTCCGCCCCTTGCACGTCAGGGGAAACCCGTAGACCGGATCTCCTTGCCCACGCGTCACGTGCAATCTGAGGGTGGTCTCCACTGCCTGGCCTGGCCAACGTTGTTGTGGTTCATCGCTTGTTCGAAGAACGCCGACCAATACTTGTAACTACCCCGAAGCACCCGGCGAAACTCCGTGACGAGAGTTCCCGCGTGGTGTGAGAATCAGTGGCCGCCTAGATGGTATCTCTTTACTCCCAATGATCAAATTCAGGAACGCCTAGACCATCCACAGCTTGGCAGCCTACAAGCTTACGATGGAGATCGAGATTTGAATGCCTAGCATCGCAGCGATACTAATCCGAAGAAAAAGAGTTTTCAGGGAATGGCAATATTCGACTTTTCGTTGTCACTTTGTTCACAATCAACAGTGAACGTTTGAACACTTCACGACTTCCCACTCTCGGGCCTTACATAACATTTGTTACCTACACAGCCGCGGTGACCTCAACCTAGTACCGCCGCATCTGCGGCGGAGGTCTGTGGCGTCTGAAATGGCCGGCGGCAACGGCGGACCGAGTGGTTCCTCCACAAGTTCGGGGCATTCGCGCAGACGGAGTTTGCAGGGGCAGGAGCTTTACTTACTCCGGGCTGCTAGACACTAGTCAACGGGATTGTAAGTACAAGTCTATAAGATACTTAGCGCGGCTAGCTGACTCGGATGAAGCCTTTAAAAAAATACATTTTCGTCCGGTGTGGAGTACAAAACCCTATTCAGGACGCTCTAGACTAGGTGTAAGGGGCCAGAGTCTTTGCCCCGTCGCTTCCCCGGTTTCTGCGAATGTCGCGGGCCAGGCGCAAGGCCTCCCGGCGTGGTCCTAGCTGATAGGCTTGAAAGTTACTTGTCCACTAAAGGTATGCGCAGGGGGGGCCCGGGTTGGGTGGCTAGGGGACTCCGACTCGTTCATGGCACCGGCCGACAGCACTTGCACATACCAGCCTGGGCTGCAGCGGCTCGGGGACTCCGTGCACCTTGGATGATTTCCAGACTGGGAATATTTACCCGCTTTCTTGAAGTTGTCACCAGTCAAGTTGCAAACACCGTTACAGTTAGTGGTCAACTCGTCGTCCGCGGACTGGCCCATCGTTGACCCGGGTGGCGTAGCAAATTCCGTCGAGCGCGTACTAGTGCGTACTACTTAGTCGTAGGCACACTGCTTCAAGAAATAAGCTCAAGGTTTGCAACCGTCCTACAACGCGTGTACTACTACCACTTCTTACAGGAACTTCCTGAGCATCTCATTCGGATATGCATCCCTCACGGAGGCTGTATCTTCTATGGGCGTGATTTGTCCGTGACGGTTCAACTTCAAGTTGTGTTGCCTAGCCTTTGTGCCATACGTCATGGAATAGGTGAGGCGACTTTGCCAGAATATCCAAGGAACGAGGTGCTAAAGGGAGGATTTAGCAACCTTTTCCGCATTGCACGTTTGACGACTACTTTGTCGTCAGAAGGAAACCTGGATACAGCAGCAAGGGACCAGCTTGACCTAGTCGCGATCATCGCGACTGTACGTCATGCATCAACTTCCAACGTGGACTTGCTTCGTGCAACGTCGAACCACAGAAAGTGAGTCACAGCTTCGTATGGAAGACCAGTCATTCCCACCTATATAAGCCAGATGTAATGGCCCCCGCCGTTGACATCCCAACGTTTCTCAGTCCTCATGCCCCCTGCTGGTACCCCCTCCAAAACTCGACTCCGAGGAAAGTCGGGCTTGTCAACCATGTTAACGCCGGCAGCCTCTGAACCCGTTCCAAACACTGTTGGAGCTGAGATCGTCGTTGATGGCCTAGTTGTGGGGCTATTAGATCCTACCACCACCGGCAATAGAAGAGCGATGTTACAGCTAATCAATCGTCTTCGTGATACTGGGTACGGAATTTTCCCATCTTCATAACCGCTTTGATGTACTCACCAGTGGCATGTGTTTGGCAGCGTACAAGCCGACATTGACCTGCCTATGATTGCCGTCATCGGAAATCAGAGTGCAGGCAAGTCGTCTCTCATCGAATCCATATCTGGCGTCACGCTGCCCCGGTCGTCGGGGACCTGCACAAGGTAACGCACTCATCTTCAGTTCAGGCCATTTTCTCATTTTTATGTAGATGCCCAACGGAGTGCAAACTCTCCCATTCAGATTCCTCGTGGAAATGTTTGGTTAAACTTCACTTCTGTACCGATGCCAGCGGTGTACCCATCCCTGTGAAGATTGTTTCCTTTGGCAGTCCTATCACCGACAAATCGCTGGTTGAGGATCGTATCCGGCGTGCCCAGAGGGCCATCCTCAATCCGTCCAAGGATCCTGACAGGTACCTCAATCAGGACGAGTTGCCAGATGAAAATGAAGTGTCGTTTTCCAAGAACTACGTTTCATTGGAGATCAGTG
>JBBPPE010000153.1:0-24398 GCA_038091835.1 Leccinum ochraceum
ACCATGTACCAGGCAACCAGCTGTTCTCTCGTAAAACTTAAGCTCTCTTACAAATTGTAATAACTGCTCTTCTCAGCAGCTTCTCTTAACCAGCAAGGTATCATGTCGCCAAAGGCGACCCTAGTTCAATAATATGATCATGATCGTGGTCGTTCTGCAGCCCAGTGCTATAAACGGGATTGGTGGTCACTGATCATAGAAGTGCGGCGACATGCGGTGCATCCAATAATTATATTTTCCCGACTCAGCCTAGCTGAGCCAGTCTACCAGGTCATTTACGCAGCTGTCAGTGGGTGCACTAATGTCGTAACGCACAGATAACTTGGGTAGCGCCGCACTTCGCCGGCAGAAACCTTGTTTGTGTTGTTGAGCGTGAACATGAAATACATATATAATCACATAGTAAAACATAGTACATGATTTGAACATAGTTGAAGAAAGCATCTTCAAGTTCAAGTTGGTGACACGTGTCGCTGCCAGTGCATTGAAGACTCGGATGAACAAGTGGGCTTACCCAATGTAGTGGAACTCACAATTGGGATGCAAGTCGTGGTGACATTCAACGTCCAAACTGACCTGGATTTTGCCAACAGATCGCCAGGAGAGATAGTTGGAATTGTGTTGGACGAGTGCGAACCAAACAAAATGACTCTGCCAAGCCGAATTGTGGAGTTGAGTTGCATCGTACGAAGGCAAAGAAACTGGAGAGATTAGAAGAATGGGTGTTACCGCTCATTCTGATGCAAAGAACATTTTAATTTTTAAATCAGAACTTCTATGAGAGGAGAACGAATGGAGCTATTTCGATTCAGTGATTGCGTAATGGTGGGAGAACGTACAATGGACTACGGAACAGCTGCACCAATAGTCGTGAACTAACGAGAATCTGTACTTATGTACAGTACTAAATTACTACTAAATGAGAAACGAGCGTAGGATGAAAGAGAAATGACACAGCCTCTCAATTTTTCTCACGAATTAGTAAGTCAGGACACGAAGCAATTATTGTCCAATGTCAAATTACCAAATCTTTCCTCACTCGCCAACCTCTTTCGCTCCTATTGGTAACAACTGTTCTTAATTTCAAACACTGTTTCCCATTCAAGGAAACGACGGACGGATGGCACCCGCAAGTAACGTGATCTGAAGCGAAGCACAAATCTTGATTACGCAAGACTGCCTACTAATTCACGTCCCAGGTTGATTTGAATCTGCGATTTGCAAGTGACTTGCAAGCAAGGTGATATATTCCTGGACCTGTAGGACAGGTCTTTCAATGTATTAATTCATGGGAATGTCAAGGTCTGCATGGATTCCAAGGAAGCAGCTTCCGATATCAGGATCAGTTTCCATGCTACACTTCTGGCGGAAATCACAACGCTCGGAAGTCTCATATGGCTATTTCCCACTAAGTTGTGGCGCTTCAAGTTGGTGCTGTGAAGCCAACAATGTGTGATGTTCTGTACCAAGTACCCAAGGTCCAGGACTGCCCGGAGGGCTTTCATATAGTACTTATGTCACCTCTTCGTTGTCCACTAATATGCCCAATTGCCCTAGGTGTCTCAAACAATTCTCGAGCGAGCGCAGCGTCACGTTCCATCTTGCGCAGCCGCGCTCCCCTTGTCACAACAACAACTATGAATTTACCCTTGAAGTCCCTCAGGCTTGTCTGTTTGCTAGTAACCCTTCGGCCGAATACTTCGATTCTGTAAACTTTGTGTCCCCACCATGCTCGCTGTCCCCCGAACCACCTGATCTGGATCACCTCCCATCGGAGCCTCCGCCTGACCTGCCTGACCAAGTAATTGACCACGCTGGCGCTGAAGTTGAAAACACTCTACCGTTTCTGGAAGCCCAGGATCTTCACTCATGGATAAGGGATTGCTTCGAGGGTGCGTCAGTTACACACGGAAAGGGCAATACCTTCCTCGTGTCGTTCCGTCGGGACCGGTATTCTGATCAGCGACAGTCCAATCCCTATTACCCGTTCGCGTCCTTGAAGGATTGGATGGAGGCAAGATTTCTTTCGAAGTCCAGAATGAGCATGGCTCTCATCGACGAATACTTGTCCATGGACGTGGTACGTACGCTTGGCCTTCGATTTATATTCATTACTTACGATTTTCCAGACAAAGGACTTGCCCCTTTCATTCCACACTGCACGGGAGTTACATTCTCATATTGAAATGTTACCACCTGGGCCACAATGGAACTATTGAGTTGTTTCCTCTGACCACCAGACAAGGGCCCAGTACATCTGTATTTTCGTGATGCCCTAGAGTGTGTTAAGCTTCTGTTCAACAACCCCTTCTTTGCAGACAAGATGAAATATGCCCCATATAAGCTGTTTACCTCCGCTGAGCGTGACACCAGGGTTTACACTGAATGGATGAGCAGTGATGGTGCATGGGAGTTGCAGGTGAGCATTGAGTCCAATACCCTGAATATTCCCGCAAGCTGACCGTATCATAAGGAAAAAATCACTGTTGGCACCACACTATGCGGCATCATCCTGTCGTCGGACAAAACACATATCACGAATATATGCAGAGGAAAAGTCGCATACCCTTTACTCATAAGCCTCGCGAACATCAAGATGCCCACGAGGAACAAGGCTGCCTCTCACAGTTTTCTTCTCCTCGCATTGCTTCCAATCTCTGAGTTCACCCACCAATCTCGTCAGTCTGACAGAGCTCCTTAGGTCCAGTATGGACTCCGAAAAAAGAGTGAAACGGAAACGGAAGTTTCAACTCTAGGTCATGTGCACATACCCCGTGACTCCGTACTGCCATACCGGAACAGTCCGGATTCCACGATTGTGATCGCCACGTCGACTGCTTTCTAGCGCTCTTCAACAGCCCTAGCATGTCAGGGACCAGCACGACCTCGAGCCGCTCGTTGCGCTCACAAGGCCCGGTTGTTGACCCCCTTCGCATCGGAGATAGACAGACTTCAAAGGCTCGCAAGAAAGCTTCACAGTGGAATGACGAAGAAACCACGGCACTACTCGAATATCTCATTACAGAGTTACCCAGGGCTGGCGATGGAAATAACTTCAAGAAAGTTACCTGGACAGGTGCAGCATCCTTAATGGCAGCCAGGTTCACAGTCACGAAGGGAGGGGACAAAGATTCTGAGGCGTGTGAGCATCGATTCCAACTGGCAAGTTCTTATTTAATCATTGGGTGCCGGGTGGGCCAAACTGGTGTAAGTGCTAAGAAAACAAATAGATGAAAAGGCAGTATGCAGCAGTCGTTGCTCTCAAGAATGCATCGGGATTCACATACTCCGAGAAAGAGGGTGCCGGGATGATCAGCCTCACACAAAAAGATGTATGGAAGAGATACTGTTAAGGTGACTGTTTGTTTACCGTGTAGATTCATAAATTTGCAGGGCCTTTCAGGACAAAAGGTTTTGTCCACTTTGCTTTGGTCGAGACACTGGTCCCCAAGTCAAGCAACCGGGGGCAGCATGTTTTGCGTCCCCCCCAGGCTGATCGAGGTGTGGCACTGGCACCAGCCAATGCCGTGGCTGGTGGTAGTAGTCCTACTACTGCGCTCAACCTCCAGCAGCTCTTTGCTGCTGCAGATGAGATTGAAAATGACACCATGGCATCACTCAAATCACATATTACTATAGTCTCTTGTTTCTGTCACCAACTGCACCTATACCCTATCATACATCTATATTGATGGGCGAAGGATGGATGAGACAGGATCCGGACATGCCTAGGTGTCAATCATGACATTTTTGAACAGCTAGTGCGGGTTTTGAAGCATCATGGGATTTTGGACTCACGAAATGGGATATCTGTCGAGGAACAGCTTGGTATCTTCCTATACACATGTGTCACTGGCCTGTCGTCTCGACATGTTGCAGAGCGATTCCAACACTCACCAGACACCATCTGCAAGTAAGAATATATTTCTCTACCGTTTCTGATTCTTTCAACTGACCGTGGTCCGTCCGAACGGTGCAAATAACTTGAACTTGAAGATACTTCAAACGGATCCTATTTTTCTTTTCAAGTGCACCTTTCTACACTTCCCAAGTTCAATTTCCAACGGACAACACCCCCATTGCTGTCGCTATCACCGAAGATCACCGTTTCAGCCATTTCTTTCGTAACTGCATCGGTGCAGTGGACGGCACCCACATCCGAGCCTTCACCTCCACTGACAACCATCCCCACATGCGCAATCGGAAGGGATATCTGTCCCAAAATTGCCTGTTCATTTGTAACTTTGACTTCCACTTCATTTACGCACTTACTAGCTGGGACGGCTCAACCGCGGATGCTACTTTATGGAATGACGCTCACACAAATGACTTGGAGATACCAAAAGGAAAATACTTTCTAGCTGATGTGGGATTTGGGACATGCATGATGCGATTCCCTTCTAGTGCCATACCGGGGGGTTCGGTATCATCTAAAAGAGTGGCAGCAAGCTAATCTCAGGTAAATTGAATACTCTACCAATCAAAACTTCATCTGCGGGTACTCACAATAGTTCTAGGCCACGCAACCGAGAAGAACTATTCAACCTATGACACGCAGCACTTCGCAACATCATCGAGCGTATATTCGGTGTCTTAAAGCGCCAATTCCATGTCTTTCAGATACCTCCCGAATACAACATGCATGTCCAAGCACAACTTCCGCTCACACTTTGTGCGATCCACAACTTCATTTGTTGTTACAATCCAGATGACATATTTGATCTTGGAATTGACCTTGTGTTACAGCTGGCCCGGGTAGGGTCGGCTATAGACTTGAATGCGAAGGCTAAGACGAAGGATTGGCCGAGCAGACTTAACGTCTGGCGAAGCCGGAAGACTAAGTGTTCTTTCGAGGAGGAACTCACGAAGAGTCTCGTCACTCGAAGACTAAGTCTAAGGGACACACACCCGAAGAGGGCAGAGGACTGAGGGACGAAGGGCGAAGGCACTCGAGATTGGGCAGAGAGTACTGAGTGGGATTTCAAGTAGCTCTAGCTTAAGGGAATACAAACGAGGAGAAAGATCCTTAAGTACTACAAGATGGAAGGCGATGGAATCGCAAGGAATAGAGGAGTCATCCGCAGCAAAGGATGAGTCAGAAGCTGCGTAATGCTATGTATACAGTAAGCGAGGAATGATGAATGATATCATCGTGAGTCAGAAGATGAATCATAGAGATAAGGAAATGTCGGATCGACGATAGGGTGAAGTAGGAACAGGATCGGAGAAAGGCGGACCATCAGTGATGTGAATGATGCGAAATCACCCGAGGTCTATGGTACATTGTGAACAAAAGGTAAAGGCGATAAGCGAAGGAAAACGAGAGGGAAAAGAGATACATAGAGAGTCTCGGAGACAATCGTAACACCTTGATGATCAACACCTTCCAGCAAATGACGGAGATGAGTATCCAAGTGGCCCACCAGCGGGCTTTGGTGAGGGGCCCGCAGATCAAGCAGAAAGAAGGTGTGCCGATGAACGCCGTGATAACATTGCACAGGAGATGTGGATCGACTACCAAGAGGAGCTTGCACGGTGAGGGCTGTTGTAGTAGATGACCGGCGCACCGCGCAACTTGAACCATACTAGTATTCAAGTTGTGCATAACGACATACAATTATACATAGTACATACGACATGATGAATATGTGACTCGGACTTGGCAATACATCGTGACACGGACATAAATCATTCTTGAAAACGCCTCATCATACCATTGGGTGGGATCCCAGCTTGACGAGCAAGTTCAATCTCTGACAACCTGCGTTCCAACCAGTCCTTCCTCGCTTCTTCATTCAACGTCAGGAATAAAACAATCTGACTGGTCATGTGAATAGGTGACAGATAATCACCGATATCCAGCCTTTGCTTAGACGTGAGCTCTTGATGTTGGTTGAGGAGATCGACGGCAGCTCTGAGATCATTGCCAGGTGGGGGAGGTAATGCCATGTTACGAGAAAGATCCCTTACCGTGGCTGCAATCTCCAGCATTGCTGCACCACCTGCTTGCTGTGCCAATACAGTCGCAGACACCTGAGGGCGTGATCTTTTACGTGACATGCTACTTTCGACAGACTCAACGGCTGAAGCAGCCGACTTTCTCTTTGTACGGCTAACACTGGTGATTGCTGAGGTGGGTGTGCTAACAGCACTCCCGGATCCTGCAATATAGCTGGATGGAGCCGATGGGGGAAGAGTTGTGGGATCATTAATGGATGATGATGCTTGGGCCGGGTCCGAGTCTGCTGGTTGTGGCCCGGTACCGTGACTGCTGGCCCATGAGGGATATGAGAACAGCAAGGCGGCGGCGCCATGCGATCTGCAACGACTCTGGATCCATCATGATAGTGGGTAGTGAATATGTTTCTTATCATCGACACCCGGTTCTTATGCATCAGCTCTTATCATCGGCACTCGGTTCTGCCAATCCGATATGAATCCGGACTGTTCCGGTGTGGCAGTATGGAGTCACGGGGTATGTGCACATGACCTAGAGTTGAAACTTCCATTTCCATTTCACTCTTTTTTCGGAGTCCATACTGGACCTTACTTCCTTTTAGCAAGTAGAGACAGTATCGTTTTTGACGTCAAAATGCCATTGAAAGCTGACTTGTAATTTGGTCTTGCCAACGCATTACAACTTCCAGTTTGTTTGAGGGTATACATAATCTGCGTTCAATTCTCTGTTGTTCTAGTTCATCTCATTATGTGTCCCGCGTGTCCCAAAGGAGGTCATAATCCTTGGGCAAGTCGCGCGCTCGTATATGCAGAAAGGCTGGATGTTGTGTCCCAATGTGGAAACAAGACGGAATCTACTACAGGCCTTCATGTGCTTCAGAGAGCAAAATGTGCCTCGGGCAAGAATGTAGGGGACATTTTTCCATTAGATCAGCTCAGGTCGTATGTTCACATTGTTCCGCGTTTCGGTCGCGTTGCAGACAGCCGCCTTACCCATTCAAATAGCATTTATGGCTCACGCACCTTTCTTCTTAATAAGTACTTTGACAAGGAATCTCTCGAGTATTGTAGCATACTGGTATACTGCGTAGTTTATTTCATATCCACCGTTCTTGCGGTGGTTTATTCAGACAAACTTCCACAGGGCCGTTCATAATTGGTTTGGCGTTGGTCGGATCGGTGGGGTACATATGTGTCCTGTAGCCTATCAGCAAACTAACCCTACCCTTTACAGGGCTGTACAGAGTTGTACACAATCACAGACCTCACAGAAAGGTACCTAGTATTACAGAGCCATGTATGGTTGTGCAAGCTAATTACTAACCTGCTAACCACTGCCAGACACACACTTGCTGCATAGTTCTGTGAATCTCAGCCGAATTGTCAATACCTAATCCCCCACAGACATTGACAGAGCTGCCAAATGGACATAAAACTGTTAATGATATTGCAAATGATAATGACTATGATAACGACTCGGCATAACTCAGCCCGATAGCACCGTGACAACAAGATAAGACAAACAAAATGACCTCGGAAGAACTCGGCCCGACAACCCTGTGACGACAATCAAAATGTGCAGAACAACTCAGCCTGACAGCCCCGCGACGACAAACACAATGAAAATAACTCGCAACAACTCGGAAAAGATGAAAAATAAAACAATTTCAAGATCAAAACCACCACCTAGTCGAGCACAACCTGGAAAGTCTTCCTCGTCAGCCATTGCCATCTTGTCACCACCAAACGAAGCATTATAAAATAAATGAGTAGCGATAGAACGTATAAGTAGGAATGAAATGCAGTATGAATTTAAGACTCTGGGAAGTATTCTGAATATGGAACTACGCGAGGACCGACAACATCAAATTATGCTTCAATCTGCCGGGACAACATCGACACGGGTTCATTGCCTAAGGTTTGCCTGTTTGGACTTCTGCGGAGCTTCCTTGAGCGTGTGTGAGACAATAACCGTTCAGAGCTGGTACACGGCAATTTGTATGCTTGCCTGATCAACTATCTGCACCTCATTTCTGCGGACAACTGGCGCAGATGACTGCCATGGAAGCCTCTCTGGCTAATAGTCAATGGAGCTATTGGTTTCTGCGCTCGGTTCGAGGGATGAGCTATTGTTATCGCTCATGGAGAGCCACGGCGTGTCTCAATTTACGCGATCTTCGTCGACACCTACTCACCTGCGCACGTTGGAAGCGAGCATGTCGTTTGTAATGCAGAACGTGATGGAGTGCTTGGTGGGTACGAGATTGCGGGATGCGATTGACAGGACAACGGTGGTGTTCATCCTGCTTGATTTGCTGGCGCATTTATATCGCAGGGATGCGTCGCGCGTATTGGGTCATTGGTGCGGTATGGCATCTTGACGAACTTCATGAGGGGGAGGCGGAGATGCATTGGCAGTGTGTTGAAGTAATCCGGGTGTGTCAAGCTGTTTCGAGTCTGGTCGTGTATGGATTAGGCTAGAGCAGGGGTAACCCCTGGGTACTGAGGCCCGTACCCCTACCCCTACCCCTCGAGGGTATGTACCCTTCAGGAGGGTCAAGGGTACACTGAGGGTTATACCCTTGAATACAAAACACTTATGTGTTCAAATATGATTGTTAGACCATTATAGTGATGACAAGTCTGACATGAGGTCACCAGAGTGGGACTTTTAACAGCCCCTGAGTACCCCTCAGACCCTTGAAGGGTACAAATTTTTTAAGAACTGTACCCCTACCCCTACCCTTCCGGTACCCTCACCCTGACCCCTGGGGCTTATCCATACCCCTGCTCTAGCCTAGTATGGATTGACGGACATGCTCGAGGGCGGTGTGGTTGCTGGAAGCACAGATAGTCTTTGGATGCGAGGCCGGAAGAGGATCAGTCATTTATGGGTGCGTTTTGTCGCCGTTTGATGGCTCTGCTTGGGCTCACCTACTCGTAGATCATTTGCCTTGCAGTGCGATCCGGCGGTATGGTGGGTTGCGCGTGTTTGGGCGTTGGTGTTTGCGTCGAAGAGATCAATTTGCTCATGTCGCTCAGTGGGAGTTCCTTCCCAGATTCCGTGTTGGCACATACTAATGATAATGACGTGCTCAATATTGAGTTCACGCATCTGACCTCATTTCTGGTGAGCCATTTCCTCGAGCTTTTGGAGGACATCAAGAAGGACATCATTATTTGTGCCTGGAATCAGATTACTTCTAATGGTGCAGTGGTCAAACAGACCGTCGTGGCTGTCCAACTATTCTCTGCACCAAGTTTTGTGGCTCTTTGCCAAGCTCGCTTCCCATCCTGTCCCAATTTGACACTGCGCCACTCATGAGGACCGTGCATTCGCGCTTGTTTTAATCGTGGTTCGACCAAGTGGTGCACAAATACATGATCAACCTCATGCCAGATCAGTTTGGGGTAGGCAGTTTTTGCTTGGTGCATGCTTAACATCTCATACCATTGGAACTACGTCGTCCAATTTGTTCTCGAGCAAGGGAAGCCTCACAATCATTTTCAAGTTATTGCCGAACTTTGCAGACAGATGCTGAATATTGCACGACATCTAATGCCTGTGAAAAGGCCCTCGTCACCGCGGCAACAGAGGAGCAACACGTATTAATTGAGGAAATCATTGTGCTCAAGCCTGATGGTTTTACGAAATCCACATACATGTCTTCTTCTCACACTTTCTTTTTGCCGTACTACAACCAACTGTCCATGACAAACTTAATGAATAGTCGAAGAGGTAATCAGGCGGGCCTTTGCCAGGCGACAGGCTTTATAAACAGGTATTAGTAACTGACAGCCTCCTCGAGGCTTTTTCAAGTTGTGTAACTCCCTTCCATTTGTTTCTCCAAGGCGAACCTGCCTTCGTGCTCATGGTGTCAGCTCGTGTAGCTCTTCCACAGTGACCCTCAAACCTGCGGCAATGCAGGCGACTCGTCCAGTTCGCGCAAATGCAGGTAAAGGTGGCTACCTTTCCCAACTGCAGAGGACCGAGGCAATCGATCAACCTCAGCGCGAGCAACTTGAAGCAAGGAACCTCCTGGACAACAAAGCTGTCAACCAATTGGCTCCGACTCCACATCGGAGGAGGAAAAGAGCTGGGAAGCAGCGGGCCAAGGTCAGTACAACCGCGGACAATTCAATCGTATGCTAATGTTTTAGGACAGACTCCTGTATTGGATAACATGGATTCTGATCCATTCGAAAGCAACTCTCAGCAGATTGCACCATCCGGCCCAGATGGTCACTTCGGCTTGTAGACCCAAGTCTCCTGGCAGTTTGTCGGCAGGCAAACCCTGGAGGAGTACGACAGGGAGCGCCACAGGGATAATGCGGTGGCACGCACAGGCAATGACGGTGTCCACAATGTTGATGATGGACGACTTGCAGGTATGTCATTTTGTACATCTGTCGTGCTATTATTAATTTTTTACAAGTACCGCATGGTGATGAAACCGCACACCTGCGCTGCTGTATTGTGAATGCGCCACACCTTCAGCGTCGCGCCCTCCCCACACCGCCACTCTCTTGATTGACTTCAACAGCCGAGAATGCTCAAGTCAACGTTGTACGACATGGAGATGAACGTGTAAGCTTTTCAATTCATGCCAGGGGATGTTCAACTTAATACTATTATATAGGCCAATACTGATTACAATGTCCTGGGTGGCCATCAGTTGAACAACGGCTGCCACAGGTCTCCTGATCCCCACCGACTGGCGGACGTTCGAGATTGGGACAGTCAGGATGATCGCCCGTCGAGACAACGTGTGATGGGGTTTGAGGTGCCTGTCGCTCTTGCTGAGCGTGCCCAAGCGCCTGCTGTCGAATGCAATCGCACATGTATGGTTGGTGAGGGCTTAGATGCTGCTGCGATGAACGTCGAGGACACCACAGTCGCAGGGGACTTGCAAGGCCGTCATGGCCAGTTTTCGAAGAATCGGAAGGTCAATATCAAGCCAAAGCCATGGCACATCGGGTTCTACCCCAAACTCTGGCAACAGCTCTTGGAGACTGCCAAGGCCAAGATGCGACGTGCTCTCTTTCGTGGCCATCCATTCCTCCCAGACAAACAGATTGCAATAGACGGCAAATGTTATGAAGTGTTGCTCGGTGTTATCACTTGATATGAACGCAAGCAGAAGTCAGTCAAAGGCGAAGGGAGTAAGTTGTTGTTCGTCCTCTGTGCACTTGTTTGCTCCTCTGCACTTGTACTCAACCATTCGCTAGGGTATGGTCTGCTGCACAAGTCCGACATGGCACACCTGGTATATATTGACCTATATATAAAGAATGCATCTAACTGTCTTCAGTTATATGAAGATGTCGGATCATTCCGAAGCATCATCAAGAGGGCTGTTCAAGAGGCAGTGCCTGCGGGGTACGCGCTCTACAGCCTCTACCCTCCACCAGGTGTAATATCCTGGGAGGCACGCATCACGTTTCTCAAAGACAAAGCCACAACACTCCTTCGAGACTCAGAATATTTGCAGGGGGGATTGGATGCACAAGTAAGTGAATCCATCTGGCATCAGAGGAAAAAAATACTTTTCGGTCATCCGGTTCTCAGACACGTGTGTGTTGCTGTGTTGTATCCAAACACAAGCAAGTCCCTTCGGAATTACCCCGAGTTTCAACAATCTGTCCTAAAGAAGACACTTGCACTCGTAGCTGCAATGGTACGTTCTTTTCACTGTCTCTTGCTGTTGCTCACTACGGGCCATAGGTTCATTTCGTATCAAATCTCTATAAGAGTAGTGGCAAGGACACTAATCCAAAGCTCAATTCGAAAGAATTGGAGGTAGCCTACCTTAGGTTTATCAGTAGTATAGAAACCATCGCGTCACACCGTTCAAAAGGTCATTGTCTCTCGGAGATGTTGGCTTTCAACAGTTCACATTCCACAATCAACACATTAGCTGTATACGTATAGATGATTACATTGTTGTAGTCTCTATTGTATACACAATTGCTATGGAACATACAAACTGTACGGTGCATACAATTACTTTGAAAGAGTATATGGACTGCAAAGTTTCTACAGATGCCATAGAGTATATGGACTGTGAAGTACCACAGTGCTATGGACCTCATGGATTGTACAGTATCTACAGTGCTATGGACCATGCGGACTTTACAGAGGATACAGTAGCACACAGATTGGCTTTATCTCACAGAGTATTGAGTAAGGACTGTACTGTGGCTACTGTGACCAAACTGCACAGAGGGGGACCTTTTTGTAGCACTATGAGAACTGTAATTTGTTGTGCAGAGCATGGCAGAATGCTACAGCTAAATCATGATTTGCAGATGACCCAATTGGTCCGAGAAAGACGGAATAATGAAGTGGAAAGAGTTATTGTATGTTCCAAAGGATTAAAAACTAAGGGAACATATAATCATTCAACACCACAATCATCCACTTGCTGGACACCCAGGAGTTTGTAGAACTAGAGATCTTATAATGAATCATTACTATTGGCCATCACTTCGAAGTGACATCACTAAATATGTACAAGAATGTGACAGATGCCAAAAGACAAAAGTAGACCGATCTCCCAAATGAACCCCCTTACATCCACAAGAAACCCCAGAAGTCCCCTGGGAAATCACTACAAATGTCCGAGCGCGATGTAAACTACGTATCTGTGGTGAAGAAGTCTGCACAGCAGCATTAGCATAGCTTGGGCAGAGGAATATACGTACCACATATCTTCAACGATAGCGTCATCGAAGAAGTGAGAGAGGTACTCATCTTGTTCTTCAGTATCCCCCAATGAGACACAGTCATCCATCTCTTCAATATCCTCCGGGACAGTGGAGAGGTCTAAAATGGAGTGGTCAACTTGGATCCCGAAGGCGTCCATGTCATCCACACCTGCCATGACCATGTCATAGTAATCGAGACACGTCGAGCTGGCGAGCTCGAGACATTTGGTGTCCTCAAGGCGCTCAAGGAGAGTGCGAGAGGTGGAGGTGATGGGAGAGGGGAAGGGGTGACTGACGAGTGGTGATGGGCTCGAGGTGGTGAATGGTCTCTGCTGTGGGTATAATCTCCAGTCGTCTAGCGAGGGAGATGGCGGTGGTTGTCTGTGGAAACACTGGGGGCCCATATTGGGCAGCACCTACAGTGTGTGAGTTCTTTCAAACATCACAGGCAGGATGAGAGACCTCTTTGGAGGCAGGGTCGATGAAATCATGTTGGCAAACATCAAGGAAGAGGAGGCCTTGGCCATATTGGCTTTGGTGGGGGCGAGAGTGGTGTCAGAGGCGCTGCTGTCATTGTCGGAGAGCTCTTTGGAGGTGGCGGCCTTGGCTTTGGCACGCTCACAGCGACTGCCTCATTTCTGTTCTCCTTCGTTGGAGCGCTTACCCTGGCGATGTTGTTTCTTCTTCTCGTCGTCCTTGCTACCACCATCCTCCCTCTGATCGTCGAAAGTGGGGTCCTCCTCACCCTTCCTCTTGATGGCAGATATTTTGTTGGCTCTGTGGCCACCATCGTTGTTGGGCTTGCGTCTGGAGATATACTACTGCCAGGCAGCTGTCGTCATCTGCTCTATGACAGCATAGGTGACGGCGTCGAGCTCGTCGCCAAAGGGCTTGCTGTTGATGACTTGGGCGGCAAAGTCGGCGTATTTGGGGAGCTTGGCAAGTGCCATCATGTTCTGGATCTTTTCAGGGATCTCGTGGTCGAACTCGCTGAGGGCGGTGAAGTGCCTTTGCATCTTAGCAAAGACAGTGGCAGGATGATTATTGTCGGGAATGGTGAGTGCCATGAGTTGTTTGAACTCAGTGTAGGCGGAAGCGATGGAGGGGGCATCGTAGGCGTCTTTGATGGCTTGCCAGAGCTGTATGGCCTTCTTGTCGTGGAGGTCAAAGGAGGCATGGATGTGGGCCTCCATGCAAAGGGCGATGATGCCGCTTTCCTGGTCGTCGGAGTCATCCCATTTCTCCAGGAGGGCCCTTTGTTCATTGCTGCACTCTTCATAGGTGCGTGGTTGGTTGCGTTGAACGTTGATTTCGTTTTCAATGACAGTGTAGGCGATGTCAAAGGAGGGGCGAGGACGAGAGATTTTGGTTCAGAGACCTTGAGCATGCAGAGCTGCCATCATTTCACAGGCCCAGCGACGATAGTTGCCACCATTGTGCTTGGCGATGTCTTTGTAAATGGATGTCGACATGGTGGATCTGGGAGTGGGCATTAGCATGAACCTTTTAATAAAGTTGAGAAGGGAGTGAATAAAACCGCATCGCTGAACGTCCAAGTCCCATCATTTCCAGGAGACATAGTCTCCCCATGGAAAGAGGTATGGAGTCTGGCGTCATTGGTGTCACATCTTTTCGGATGGAGTACCTAGCCATCGTTCTGTAGCTTTCAACATCTGAGCATCTCCGCATCAAGATGGAATGGCTTGAACCACGAGGATCTCACTCATTTTAGGTACAAGCGTTCTTCGAGCTTTGTTGCTATGTAAACATACAGCGACAATGCTTGGGGCTCATAACCTGTTGAGAGGATAAAAGCGTAACTCAAAAACTTACATTGTATGGAACGAGGTTGGGATCGAGAGGGACATTGTGGTTATGAAGAAAGATAGAATGAACTCCTATTCAAACTCAGACAATACTGAGCTATCTTTATACAATACAAGCATGTGAACTATTTACTATATTAGTACTCTAATGCTCGTATTTCAACACCGGGCTGCATCTAGCACCTCCGGACTACCCTTGGAATCCTGTTCAATGCCATTCCTTTCATTGACAGAACTATTTGAACTCCCTGGACCTCTATAGGGACGAGCCTATTGCCAAGCAAACCCCTGACATCTACTAGCAAATACCCTTTACTAGACTTGTTGTCTCTACAGTGGCTAACTCCTTGGCCCAGAACATGGCCAAATGTCCAAGTTGTGGCTGATAGCAAGTGTTCATTCTAGATGCATAATCTAATTGAAACATAGTATGTCCAGTTACAATGTGAGCTGACCTATCAGATGTTCAAACTTTGTACCCAACATCAGGATATAGCGAGTAGGCATCATTCAACCCTGGTGTGATGCCCTCTTGAACTAAGCGAAGTATTTTCCACATGACTTCATGGAGGCCCCATGAGAAACTTATGCCAGCTTCACATGCTAGACTATAGGGCAATTCAATTGTATGTTGTCTCCATTCTTTGGCCTGTTTGTCACTGTTTAGTCAGGGTCACAGACACCATGGATTTGAGCCAAACTTAAACACTGCATGTTGGGGACAGGTTACATCTGCTGTGACCCGCCTTTCTGCACCAGGCCGATTCAACAGATTTGAGACCTCCACTAGGTACTAACTGCTGGACACAAGTCTAAGGGCCTGGCATAAATTTGGTCAAGCCATCAGGCATTTGGTGATACTCACTGATGATATAGATTCTGTGATTGATGCTCAAATCATGAATGAAGGGATTGCAACCTTTGAGTTAGTGTCAGTCCTGCATGATTGTGATATACGTTAAATGTAACCCAAAACCACAGAGAGACCAGGCTTTTCAATTGCTATCAACACTTGGTAACCTAGATACCGGAAATAGAAGAATGGCTCAGGAACACAGACAACTCAGGCCAAATAGTGGCTGTCATTTGTGAGGTAAGATCCATCTTGATCCTTAAGTTTGAATTTGGCTCACAATCAGATGATGTGGGTAGCATCAAAGAACTAGACTCTACTAATGTCGGCATCTCTGCCTATGACAAAGTTGGCCATGGGTTCTGCAATGAGACCACCAGAATGCTCTTATGTCCGGTGGACTATGACTGGGATAATGCCGAGCACATCTATTCTCATATCAACAGTATATATTTCACCTGACTCGTTTTTCAAGGCATAAAAGATCTGAAATTGGCACTGTGACTTCCTCATTATGGCAAACGCATGGCCACAATTCCTGTACAAGGATGGCAAATACAACCCTGATTAGTGTTTCAAAGTTCAGCTTACTTTGCATGCCTAAGGCATTGAAACTCTTCTTTACCTCCCCCAGCTTAGCCAAAGAAGGAGCCATCAATTTGAGCGCAGAATTCATGGGAGCAATTAGACATCAGAAATTTTATTAGCTGAAGTATACACTGACTTGTATTTTTTCATACCAGCAACAGTTGCAGCATCCTGAAGATATAATTATAACCTTGACCAATTCACAAAGCTTAGAGTTTATCTTAAAGGTGTACTGCCAATGCTTAGCAAGCAAAGTGCTCTCCAGCAGCTCTATCTCAGGAACTAACTGGCTGGTCCAAGCACTTCAGCATCCATAGTGAGGAAAAAGCCCTTACAACAAGCATAGTGCTGGTCAAAAACAAAAACAGGTTGTTTCCTTGAAGCTATTAGATGATCCCGGATAAACCAGCTTGATGGATCTGCCACTTACATCTCATATGGAACTTGCACAAACTGAAGTGAGATATCACAAATCTTCCCAGTTCAAATTAGATCATCCATCAGATCTTTGTCAGCTAGTTTCTTCATGGTGGCTTCCTCCTACCTACCATTGGTGGTTGGTACAGTCTTAGAATCCAAACCTTGGCCAATGAGGTGCAAGCCCAGCCCTAAAGCTCTATGAAGCATTCTCTGATCCCTAAGTTCACCCCAAGCCTTGCCAGTTTTTCTTCTTTTTTCCTCATGTCTCTTTCTAGCAGGCTTTCCATCCTTTCCACCCTAGGCTGGTTGCCATCATGTTCCCTCTGAGAATTCCCAAAACATAGATGCCTTATTTCAGATGTATATGGCAGGTTATCCACAGTAGTCAGATGTCCATGCAATTTAAATAATTTATGTTGTTGCAGTTACTAGAGACTTTCAGATTGAACTTTGAGGTTCTGTATGGAGGTGTATGATATGTAGTGTAATCACATACAATTTAAAATGCTAGGAGGGAGATTAGTAATGAGTGGATAGGAGAGAGAAAGTGAACAAAGCATATAACACTTCCCATTCCAGAATGGAAGAGAATTGAGTGGGCATGAGCTGTGTTGGGTGGGTGGGACCACCTCACAGTGGTAGCTCACATAGTGGGTGCTTTAGGTGCTCTCTGGATGGTGAAGTTGCAAAGTGATGAATTGGTGAAGGAAATTATCTAGCTTTCATAACCACCTCTTGATTAGATTTTACCATTGCTGTGGATTTTTCCAGATATACCAATTGGTAAAATTAACGGATGTTGCCACAAGACCAATTCTAGGGCAAATATATGGCAAATTCCAGCTCCCGTAAATAACCTGTTATGGAGATGCCATGATGTATACCCTAAAATAATATGTTTATGAATTATCATGGTAATGAAAGGTGTGATTAGTATTTTAAAGTACATTCCTAGAACTGGAAAAAGACTGAAGACCCAACTGATTTCAGTTGCCAATGGTCTTGGTCTTTCGCAGTTTTTTTGGTTTTAGTTGCAGTTGGAAACTGGTTTTTATGACACAGCCACCCCTGTTTCACCCCTATTTTGGGTTTATTTTCCACTATTTATTGGGATTTTATACATTAATGGATGATTTTTTCCATAAATTTTGAAGTTATCCCTTGACAAACACAATCAAAAAGCACAATAACATCAAAATATAAATATTTGGAAATATATGGAAATATATGTCCATGATTTTGAAGAATCTTTCAGTTTTTTTTTGTAGATTGCAATTAGTTTTAAAATGACCAGTTACAACTGGTTTTTTGCAGTTTTGGTTCAGTTTTTTTGAGTCTTTCCAACTGAGGCAAAAAACTGCACCAGGACCAGATTTTTAAACACTAGACATGATGTCCTACTGTGCGCATAGATGGACACTAAAAGCCAAGGCAGAGCTGCTAGGCATACTGCATCCAATATGTACTCATGTTATATTTACATTGTTATATTGTAGACTGTTAAGTTACTTAGCTTACCAGTCTATATTGCCTTGCTAACAACATAACAAGCAGTGCTCAAGACCCAGCAACTACTCAGGCTGATTCAGACATAAAGGAATGGCTCATTGTAGTTGAACACAGTCACCTTTGCATCAATAGCAAAGTGACTTCAGAACTTTCATTCAACAGTCACTAATTGGTATGTAACATGGAATGAGACCTATAGATACATATTGCAGCATACTTCAGGTTTGATGACAACCAAGTAAACCAACTTGAATAGGATGCCTCACTGAGGTCCAGGTGATCATTGAATTGCTTTTTAGTTCAATAAGTTCGATAATCCTAATCTACAAAGTTTATTATTCAGCACACTCAAGGATGAAGGTTCAGTGTGGTGGTTTGGCCTCCAAGAAAATGATGAAACCGATGTAGGCATCTGGACATGGGGGACCACTGTGATATCAATGATTTCTTATGTTCTCCCATTTGTAAATTTTTATTCATATTATATCCTAAATCTTGAACTCCAGGTAAATGTCTCCATATATCTTGACTTCTTGCAGAATGAAAGATGGGGTCAGACTTATGGATGGCCAAAGGAACACCTTGGACATGTTCTGTTAGGTTTCAAATTGTCTTCTCACTTCAACTGTTGTAAATCATTGGTCTAGACCGACCGACCGGTCACAGTCCAAAGCACAGTCCGGCCACTCCGAGACATCGGACTAAGACCAGACATACTGACACCCAGACTAAGGTCAGGTGACTCACCCCTCAGCCCTCGATGCCTAGAATATTATATCACTCAAAGACAGAGTTTTGCACTCCAGATTACAGCCCTAAATACAGAGGGTGGTTGGTAGAGAATAGGTTTTAATTGGTTGAAGGGCTACTTATATGCCATTGTGTTCCAAAGAGACTGCCATTCTAGGAAATTTTCAGCTACCAGGAATGCAGATGGAAGTCTTACTGGATTGCGAAACCACAGTTCCTAAAGGTTCTATTCTGACTGTCTCAAAAAGTGACACTGTAGACGTCCTCACAGGCCTCCCATGCCAGTGACACAAATATCACTAGACTTGCATTGAGAAGTAGTGCAAAGCGCT
Organism: Leccinum ochraceum; assembly: GCA_038091835.1. Lineage (NCBI taxonomy): Eukaryota > Fungi > Basidiomycota > Agaricomycetes > Boletales > Boletaceae > Leccinum > Leccinum ochraceum. The sequence goes on from JBBPPE010000153.1 coordinate 18,945, forward strand.
AGCAAGTTTACAATGAGGTAAAAAGATGAAATGAGGGCGAAATCACCAAAAGTAAGAATGGCAGTACAGACAATATCATCTGGCAATATGTTCAGCAGTTTCTTCACACTATGGATTCCACTGTCGACTTTAGGATGCAATTTATGTGATGCAAGATAAGTACACTGCTTGGGTCAGTTACACTGGAGTTACAAGTCCCTAAATTATAAACAAGTTGGAAAGTTGTGTGCCAATTAAGGGGGCATGCACAGATTTCATTTAAGTTGAGCAAAAACTGAACCAAACAAAGCAAGACCAGTCCTGATTGGTCTGTCTGGTCTGTCCTGGTTTTGATTTACATCAATTGAAATCAAAAAACCAATGACAAACTGGTCTGGACCAGTCTTTTGGGCAGACTGATGTTGGCCTCTATGGTAGTATATTGACTGATTGTCCCTGATTTTCCCTGATTTGTAGAATTTTATTTGACATAGCAGTGCAGAATCAAAGTCTACAATGAAGTAAAAAATATGAAAAGAGTGGGAAATTACCAGAAGTAACCCATCCCCCTGATTGTACGACTCTGGCAATCACTTGCTCCCCCCCAAGTCTAGCAAGTTCCAGCACCTGGCACAGACCTTCAACTTTGACTTGAGGCAAAGCCTTAGGCATCTGATCAGTGGGAACAATGCATTACATCTCGAAGCCAAAACCAGCGCAAGTTGAGGTGCTTCATCCACCCATGATGTTCTGGATGCTTCACCACCTAAATGATAGACAACTTGTTCACAGGGAAACACAGCTCCTCCCGCAACTTGTGCCATCCAAACACTTCCTTGTCAGCTTCGCAAGCAGTGATGAATTCTGCCTGAGTGGTGCCATGAGTTTAGTCATGGTGGTGTCATTGTTTGACGCATGGTCAAGAGTGAAATGACCAATCTACCACAGTCTGGGCATGAACATAACAATTCGCTTGCAGCTACAAAAAAGGTGGCATCTTTGAGGAGACCAGCATGTCAGTAGGCCAAGGAGGGCTAATTTCAGGTGTGTACTTTTGGTCCTGAATTGTGGACTCCCAGTTTAAATTGTGCAGATCCAGTTGTATATTACTTGAGGTTCCAACTTCTCTCGAGGACTACATGATGCATATTCTCGAACTTCCAGAGAAAGGCTTGGAATACCACCAGGTTCTCATCAACCACTCTATCATCCAATTCTTACAGAATGAAACTCCTCCCATTTTTGCAGCATCTTCTCAATCAATTTTCCTTACTCTCAGCAAACCAGTCTATCTTGTCCATTACTACCCATACCATCCCATCCAAAAAATCTCTATGGAGCCTTCTATCGAAGTTTGGACAGGCACTTCTGGATGGAAATCTCTCAATACAGGACAATGATCATCACAAGGATATGAGGTTCCCTTTATAGGTTATAACTTACTGGCAGCAGGTTCATGAGCTTCAATCCATTCAGAAGCAATGGGAACCTGCAGGCACTTGAAGTGGCTGGAGAAGACAATGCAGCCGTCCTTTTCTTTGAATCGTATATACAGACATGTGTGAATAGATAGTGGTATATTTTTTGTACAGATTTTGGTTCTTCCAGGTCCATGCAGATATGCAGATTTTTTAACTACCCTTTTATGACTTACCTTTCCAATTGGGGACTTATCTGTCAAACAACATTTGTGGGAAGTTCCATAGGGTGTGTGGAGTAGCTGGCCCATGTCCACAATTTTGCTAGACACTTGGACGGAAGCCAAGGAGAATGGATGATGAAAAATTAACAATAAAGGTCACCGTTTAACTATACTATTGTGGACCTTGCATGAGGCAATTATGTAAAAAACTGATATATATATAGGATTTTATCATAGACCAAGTTGGCTGCATCACATATTTTTCTCACATCAGTGTTAAAAATTGTCCTGTTTTTCAGCATGCAAGTGCTTCCAGGCTAATTAACATACATTGGCTTCTGGTCTTGGAAGAGTCTGGCAGACCAGTGGTTGGTTTTCTTTTAATCATAGAGCACCCCTTGTAAATCTCACATAATGATGCACACACATCGCTTCATCCCCAATTTTTTTCACATGATTTTTGAATATTTGAACATCCTCCTTTTTCTGAAAGTCAACTAATGCATAAAAGTGCTTCCAGGATTTTTTACAGACTTTCATGTCAGGGCTCGGAAAGTTTCTTGCCAGAGTCAAGAATGACTGCAAGATCTCACATCTATTCAGAGTAGATGTGATAAGTTACATAACTGATATGCATCTGCAAAAAGATTATTATGTTTGTAGACTCTATCCCATTAAGCACATTCGGAGGACATCAACCTGTTATTTCTTAATGCCTCAAATGCATTGATAGATTTGCTGAAGCAATGTGCCTGGTGCACCGAGTCTATCAAAACCGTGAACCAGTCTGCAGTAAATTTGATGGGTGACAGCAGTTCACTTACTACATTTGCTGACCTGAATCTCAATGGCTCCCTCAATGATATTTTGGGAGGTAGGTCATAACCACCTTGCTATCCCACAATGCCTTTATCCATAACTGATACACAGGCCTTCGTGAATGGAGTTCCACACCCAGAAACCCTAGTGGCAGTCAACGGGCAGAATGTCTTGATCAATGAATGACCCACACTATTTGAAATTCTGAGACAGTGCGCAGCACACTGGTACCAAGTCACAAGTAAGGTGTGCATCAGGGAAACAGAACAGAGAACTCTGAGGCGTATGTCAAGTAAATACTGGCAAACAACTGGCAGCCACATTTAGCCTGGGAAAAGTAATCACAACTTGAAGAAAAGAAGATAGAGGTCAGGATCTCAGTGAAACCTTGAGGAGAAAAGATTGATAAGGTTATCGACCATGGTAAATCCAATGGTGATGGTTAGAAGTAGCGCAGAGCGCTACAAAGTCTACAATGAAGTAAAAAGAATGAAAAGAATGCAAAATCACCAAAAGTACATTCTTGTACATGATGCAACCTACCAGGAAGAATTGCTAAGCCCCGGTCATATTATTCTGCAATGGTCTTGTTTATATAGTCAATAGCCTTGGTGGTGTATTATTTCTCCTCTCTTGACATGTCCCGCCTTTCTCCTCATCATTTCCCACATTTCTGATAGAGTCTAGACTGCTTTCCCCTGCTCCGGACTCCTATGTTCCCCGGAATCATGCCAGCCCATTTGTTTTCGCTTGGAACCTTTGTCTAACACCTACCTGATCTAGAGGATCTCTAGGACAAGTTCCACTCGCACCCTACTCACACCCATTTGAGTATTTACAACATCCAGGAATGTGTAGCCCCAATCGGTGAGTACTTCCCGTCATTCAAGGTTTAGGATTCTTTCAACACCTATTTGAGTATTTACAACATCCAGGAATGCGTAGCCCCAATCAGTGAGTACTCCCCGTTGTTCAAGGTTTAGGATTCTTTCACATAAGGTTTGTCGTGATATCAATGGCCCAGAGGTGGTCCATCACTGAATGGTGATCACTTGATTTGGTTGCTATCCAGGTGAGAAGGAGGTTAATGAGGCTGATATAATGGTGCAAGATGTGAGCCTTTTTGAAGGCATCCTCGTGTGCTGAAGTATCGTCTGTCACATTGTCATACAGGCCTCAAAATGATGAAAATTTCCAGTTTGTCACACGTCACAGGCCCAACTGATGAAATATTTCAGCCAATGCAATTAATTAGTATAAGTATTAAAAGTGATATGAAGGTGAAAATTTATTGCTGATCTCGACGAAAATGACAAAAAAATTTCTTCACGTAATGCATCACATGGCCGAACGATAAATAAATTTTGCAGTAAACTTGTCATGCTAAAGACTGCCAAGGCTACAGCTACATCAACTATTAAATACCAAATACTTTTGCAAACAGGCTTTGATTTCAAGGAGCAGTCACTCAACTGTTCTGGAAGGGCTGACCAATAACCATCTTTCTACATGTGCCATTCTGTACCAGTTTTATCACAATATAGTTAAGTATTTCACTGCTGCTTGGTTTACTAGCCTCATGGAGTCAGATGGGCTGGACTTACATATTCATTGTCTGCCTTCTTCAAGGGCGTTGCCATTTGCCATTTTAATACAGATTGGTCTAAGCTCTCTTTAATTTCAGAGAAAAAATATATACAGATCCTATTACTAGACTGTCTGATGGATAAAGTCAGTTCCAGAGTCCTTATCTATTACAAGGCTCTTCTGAACTTCATTTTTCTCTCCTAATACACTACCCACAATAATAATTCCCTCCAGCTAATAGAGGAAGCCTTTGATATCAGCTTTCAGTATAATCCTAAGCAAGACAAAGATTTCAGAGTTGTGAAGGGTTGAAAATGAGGAGGATCAGAAGCAACTTCTCTAGATAGTCTGCAGAGTATATGAGGATCTGAGGATAGATCCTGTAAGTGTTGACAAACTTGCCCAGATAGCATGAATGAGCTCTCATTTGCAATGAATTTGCAATGAGCCAGGATATCAGTCTGGCTTTTGTAAAAACAAAAACCAGAATATAAAACATGAAATCTGAAGGCAACCTTAGTAAATCTGTATGGACCATGGCACCTCGACTTGGGAACTATATAGGATGGAGGGAATCTAACCAGAACAAGACTAGCTTGTTCGGTTGTTGCATTCAAGTATTTATACTACTGACAGCTGTGCACAGACCAGCTTAGGGCAGATCTGGATAAGCTATGCTAACTAATATGGTAATGTGTCAACTTGTGTTTATGAAGATACAAGTACATGATGCTGACAAAGCAGGTCATGTGAGGTTGAAAGTAAAGAGAAAGTTATAAGGTCAAAGAGGTCACATGATGACTGACTGAGTAGGTCACGTGACTAAATTTAGTGTACTAAGAAAATGCAGAAATGTAACAAAATTGACTGGGGAAGTTGGCTGTTAGCAGCAGATATATATTAGACACTATGCACCACTAGACACATCTTGAACAAGACAGCCTTCCAGCTGATTCCAAAGTATTGTACATAGAGGGATGCAATTGATGTGAGGCATGGCTGCCTTACACTGGCTTCATATGCAGGCAGCAGACTTCCATCAAAGTCCATGTTACTAAAGCTTGTCAACAGAGAAAAATAGTATCTCATGTTTTCATAGTCTGGAAACAACTCCGGAATCATGCTAATTTCAATTTCCCCTGACTCGCTCATCCACCGTGCTCCAGCTGGCGACCGGGTGATGGCCTGCCCCTGCTGCATTGGCTGTGCCATGACAGTAAACAGCCATTGGAAAACCAGCAGATAATGATAAGCGCTGATAAGCACAGAAAGCGTTGTTGGGATGGGATAACCACTAAAGGGGACTTGTAGGTCACACTGGAGTCCACTGTGAGTAACCAAGAATGATATTGAGCGAAGTACAATGAGCTACTGACCTGGAGTCCACTGTGAGTAACCAAGGGAAACAGAACAGAGGACTCCGAGGC
>JBBPPE010000154.1:0-24397 GCA_038091835.1 Leccinum ochraceum
GACCGAACAAGCTAGTCTTGTTCTGGTTGGATTCCCCTAACCTACACAGTCCCCTCCCCTTTCTTAGTCCTTGTCCCCTTGTTGAGGTGCCATAGTCCTTTTGGATAGGGTTGCCTTCAAGGGTGAGGTTCTGCGTTGATAGGTACACCAGGTCGCCGGCCTGGAGGGCTTCGGCGGCCCGTCGTTTCTTATTGGCGTGGAACGCCTGGATAACGCGACTTTCGATGATGGCGTCATGGGCCAGTTCGAGGTTCTCCTTGGCACGCTGCACGAAAGCACGCACACCTGGTGCCGAGGACGCGTGGTCCTCGCGGATACGTGGCCCCAAAGCAGGCACGTAGCCATAGTTGAGTTCGAAGGGCGCGAACCCCGTCGAGCCACTGATACTCGAATTAATGGCGAATTCCGCCATGGGCAGTTTCGACACCCAGTCTGTCTGGTCAGGTCGTACTAGCGAGCGTAATATTTGGACCACGTTGCGTATCGCACGTTCGGAAGCGCCGTCGGTCTGAGGGTGGAATGCGGTTGACATAAGGAGCTTCGCCCCGAGCATGCGGTGCAGTTCGCGCCAGAAGGTAGAAGTGAACTTGGCGTCTCTGTCGGACACAATGGTATCGGGGAGTCCATGGAGGCGCACGATCTCTCGGACGTATGTTTCCGCGAGTTCAGATGCTCGAACCGTGGTAGTCACCGGGATCAGGTGGATCATCGACGTCAGTCGACAGATGACTATCCACAGGTAGTCGTATTCTTCGCTGGGCGGGAAAGGGCCGACGAAGTCCATCGCGATTGAACCCCAAGGTCGCATAGGCGGTGGCAGGCTGTGTAGTAGTCCATGAGGCGACTGGTTGTCCCCCTTCGTTGTCTGGCACGTAGGGCAAGTCCTACAGAATTTCTCAATTTCACGACCCATCTTGGGCCACCAGTACCACCTGCGGACGTAGTCAGCGGTCCTCAAGGAACCGAAGTGACCTAGCGTCCTGTGTGCGCTATCGATGACCAACGCGGTGAGGCTGTCCCCTAGGTACTTAGTACGCGGGAGGCATAGCACCTCCTCGGCCCCACGATTATTCGTGTAGAGGAGGCTGTCTTTCTCCTTATATAAGGGATAGTGGGTCGGTTGAGCCCGCACCTTTGCAAACAGGGAGTCTTCGCGGTAACCCCGCCGTACTACCTCCAGAAAGTTCGGGTGTTCCCCGAAACTGACGGGCGGGGCCTTAGAGACCTCGGCGGATTCAAGTACGGTCGGGTCTTTCTCTTTAACGGCGTGACTCGGAGGGGGTTTCTCCTTGATCTTTTCGGTGGCGGAGGCCATTTCCTGGGCTTCTGTTGTACGAGCCTCGCGTTTCTCAGCCAGTCGCCGGCTCTTTCGAAGTCTATGATTATCTTCGACTACGAGCGATTTAAGCTCGAGCCATCGATCATGTGGCAAGTCGTCCCCCTCTGGGTCCAACCGGACGTCCGCGTTCGCCCAATCAATGGGTTCGTCCAAGGAGGTATCTCCTCCCTCCTGTTCGTAGTATCGTGAAAGGCAGTCGGCCACGCGGTTCTCCGAACCCTTGGCATAAACAATGGAAGCATCGAATCGCGACATATAATCGATCCATCGGACCTGTCGACTGGACAGTTTCCGTTGCGTTTGGAGATATCCCAGTGCTTCATGATCGGTAACGATCGTGAATTTGAATCCGAGGAGCTTATCCTCCCACTTCATCAATCCCTCAATGATGGCGAGTGTTTCACGCTCGAAGGTGCGATAATTCTGCTGCGCATCGCTCAGCTTCTTGGACATGAATCCTGCTGGGCGACAGGTCTTCCAGTCGGGCCCTTGACCATATAGTGCACCTACACCGTAAAGTGATGCATCGCACACGAGCCATATCGGCTCATCCTTCCGAGGATCGATCGGCCGTAGGATAGGGTACTTACAGGCCAGGTCTTTAATTATCTGGAAGCAGCGGTCATGGACTTCCCTCCATTGGAACGGATGTCCGTTGCGCTGTATGCTGGTCAGGGGCGTCGTATATGCCGAGACGTCTGGCATGAACTGCGCTAGGTATTCCACTAGCCCGACGAACTGCTGTACCTCATTTAGCGATCGCGGGGTCTTCCATCCTCGGATCCGAGACATCTTGTCTCGGTCGGCGTGGACGCCTTTATGGTCGATTATGTGACCGAGGCAGTCGAGTCGGTCGGCATATAGCTCACACTTCTCTTTCTCGAGATAGAAGTCGGCCCTTTCGAGTAGCTCAAATACAATTGCGAGGTGACTTTCATGGTCCTCGATCATGTCGCTGTACACGAATATGTCATCTAGATACACATATACGAACCGTCCTATATGGTCCCTGAACGTTACGGTCATCAACCGTTGGAAGGTCGCAGGCGCATTGCAATCACCTTGCTGCATCACTTGGGATATGAAGGTCCCGTAGGTTGTGGCAAACGCCGTTTTCCAGACGTCTTCTGGTTCGACGCGGACCTGTTCGTATGCGTTCGACAGATCAATCTTCGAGCGGTACTTTGCTCGCGCAACGTCCATTCGGATCTGGTCCTGATCCGGGAACGGGGTCACATCCTTGATGGTGTTATCGTTCCTTTTGCGGCAGTCGATCACTGTCCGCAACTTCCCACTCTTCTTCGGGATGCATAACATAGGTGCGGCCTGGGGGACGCTTTTCATGACCCACCACCCAGCGTCCGTATACAGCCGGATTTTGTCCGATAGCTGTTGCTTTAGAGCGTCTGGACAACGGGGCAGGTGATAGATGTATGTTTTTTGTTCATCGATTAATGGGATTCGGTGGTTGACCTCCCTAAGAGAGGGCAATTTGGGGGCTACTCCCCCTAGTATGTGTTTATATCGTTCAAGCCATCGTGCTTTTAGGCGAGGGATATCCTCGTTTGTGAACTGCTTCGTTATTATAGCGAGTGTTCTCGGTTGTCGTCTCCCCCCCATCAGGAAAAAGTGTATATTCTATATATCACCATTTGGGTCTCTCTGAGGTCATTTTGTGCTATTTTTGTCTATTGTTGCAATTTGCACTGAGTGGCAAAAATGAATAAGTCCACATATATAAAGCAAGATATAGCCTAACTATAGCTCAAAAAGACAACAAAGAACAAGAGCAGATATATAATATCAATAAGTGCTCCTAGGGCAAAGGCAAATGGTTTTAGAAACCTTTCCTTTTGTTGTCCTTTTTCACACTTGTGCCAACTTGTAATTCTGACTCGGACCCCGAACGGTAACAAACGGCGGCAATTTCAAAAGGTAATTACTACAACTGAGCTATCTAGCTACACGCATTTGGCCTTGGCCTCTAAATTGGTGAAATCATAGGTCAGATTGGAGATCACAGCAGTTTTGAATCTAATTATATTAGTTAGCAATAAGCAGCGACTCAAGAATGAAATGAAGCTTACCCTGTTTCCTCTTGGATCTTCTTCTGGATGTTTTGAAGATATGATGGACAGTTTTCTTGGAACTGCTTAAGAAGTGCGACATAGTGTTCCCATCTGAATGAATATTCAGAATGTTTGAGTGTCGAATCCATTGATTTCACTCACCTTGTTCTGAAGAGAGAATCATTGAACTCGATCACAGTGCCGTTACTCATACCTGTCAATACACAATCTACCTAGAAGTATACGAGTGAGTTGACAATCTAGCACAGATACAAAACATACAGCTGATGCAACCAAAGCCAATTGGGGTATGGGGGCATTGAAGTACGGATTTGAGGGGGATGATCCTAACTTGGTGCCCTCGCCACGTTGGCCCCACCACTGTGCCTTGATAAGCTGTGCAAAGATGGGATGACCCCAAGGGCCATCTTCGTCGCAGGTACGTTCCTAGATTCAAGTTTTTTGAGGGGAAGTTAGTGGCAATGTGGGCCAAGAGGAGCAAACAAACGACCTTGACATTGACCCCGCTATGGAGCATCTTGCCTTGCTCCACCAACCATTTGATTGCGGAGTTTAACTCATCTCCTTTGAGTCCACCCGGGAGAGCGTAGGCATGAGGGACAGCAAGGCGCGCCTTAGCTACTAGCTCGCCTCGCAGCTGGGTTGCCCCACCCCAGGCCTGCGAAACGATAAGTATATTGTAGTCAAATCCATGTTCACTTACGTAGTCAATCAAGTTCGCCTTCTTGTCCAAGTCACCCTCAGTTGACTTGATCAGCGACCTCAAAGCCGTGTCTTTCCGACCAGCCTCTAGTAGAGCCTTCCAACAAACATCCTCTCTTTGGACAGCCAAAGGAAAACTGTCAGTGAGGGAAACATAACGGCGAACCAAACCATGTGCCAGTTTCGCCAACTTATGAGATCGAGGGCTAGTGAAGTTCGCCAGCCTGACCTTTTGGCCTTTTGCGTGACAACGAGTGGTGCTCGCGGTGTTTTTCTCATCGTCCTGTGGGCCCACTACAATCTGCATTAGCAAGCAGAGGATAGAGTCAGCATACTGATTTTAGGGCAACAAAATTTTACCTCGTTGATTTCGTGGTCAGAGGCAACAAGTTCCTCTTCGTCCTTGTTTTCCTCGTCCTCCCCTTCGTCTCCACCCTCTCCACCCTCTCCAGACGGATCTTGCTCATTTGTATTTTCCTGGTCACGGTCGTTCTGGTCAGCCTGACCATCACTGTCAACATCACCTACGGGTGGATCACTCCAAAGAGAATCCAAATTTGTGTTTCGGCCTGAAGAAAGTCTGGAGCGCTGCCTAGAACGATGGCGGGCTGGACGAGGGGCTTCCAAGTCCGAGTCTTCTTCTTCGTCTTGAGCCCCTTGCTCCTGGTCCTCAGTTTCCTCTTCTTCGGCAAGGAGCGTAGCAGTCCGCTTTTGAATCTCTAGAAATGGCCTTGAATAAGTACCTTGAATACAGCATTACCAACACTTACTTTGCTTTTCCACTTCAATTGCAGCGGCAGAGGCAGCTTTGCGTTTGACCTCAAGTTGTTTGAGCATTTTCGCCTCTTCAGTACTTAGTCCAGAGTGACCTCCAATACGCTGCTTGCCTTTCAACTTTTTGCAGGGCGGTGCAGGGGATGGGCTTGCCACCCTTTTGGGGCCCCGTTTTTGTGAGCGAGTAGCCTGCGTCATGGTGATAACAATAAAAACACCGTTGAGAGTGAAGGAGAGAAAGAAGAAAACTGAACTTGAAAATTGAGCTTACTGGAAAATATACTTGGTGCGGCGATTCTGAAGACCTAGAACATTCAACGGAGGCACATCGGTAAAAGCTCCGAGGTGTACGTCACTGGGCTACTGGAACCTCCGTCAAGCAAGTTGGATTTAGCTCCAGGTATATACAACAAAACATTACTTTGGACTTATACGTTTGTTGACCCGCCTATGAAAAAATTGCTTGCACTCCAACCGTTCTCCTCTGTCGCCCAATGACTGAACGAACGATCGCTCTGAAACGCGAAAGATGCTCGACTGCCCACGTAGTCGAGATTGAAATGTGTAACACTATGAGACTGGAAGGTCGCAAAGTCCCCGTTACCCAGATCCAGAACCAGGCCAGGCTCTTTGAGGGCCAAAGCGCCGCCTGTGAAATCCCCGAGTGCCAAAACCAGACACAGATATTCATCCCCTACATCCCGGTGACCTTCAGTGCATACGTTGATGTTGAGAACAAAAGACACGAAGGGCGATACGAGGCTGCCCGGTTGACCTGGAAGTGATTCAACGACCTCGACCAGAGCTTTGTACTCTGCAGGTAATTTCATTTGTAGCTGTGCAAACATGGATGTTTAGCAAACAGATATATGAGACCTGTCATAACATACCGCATCCTCGATCCACATGAAAACATCTACGAAAGCAGCTGATAGATTGTCGTACAGTCGCTTGTAGTTTTCGAAATCTGTTGACATATAAGGGAGAAATTGCGAAGTATTCGTGCGTGCGACGTGGGTTTTCTGGAGTTCGTGTGGGTGGATATCTGCTGGTGCGTCATCTCCCTAAAGAGAATATTAGCAAGTCAAGTCTTCGAATAATAGAACTAACCGAGTCTAACTCACGTGTGTGGTATATCTGTTATACCAAGCGAAGTGGACACAATGAAAGGGCACGCGGTCCAAGCTATTGCGCGACATAAATCCACCGTCATCTCCCAGACAAGCAGAGAGCTTTGCCGCTAGGGTCTCCTTCAATCGCGACGGCATGGCGTTGCAGACAAACGACATCAACGAACCGTCTGAGTTGCGAATCTCGAGGCCTCTATTCTTTGTTATCAGCTCTCGCAGAAGCTCTTTTGGGACTTCTTACCCTTGAAAAGATGTTGCAGGTATGCGTACGTACGAGTTCTCTTCTTTCTTGGAACCTTGTTGGTAAAAGCCGTCGAGCTTCAAGTTCGAGAAGTAAGCAAATAGCACAACAACAAAAAATATGCACTCACTACTGCTGTAAGATGGTCCTGATCCTTTACAACGACCCCCTTGGCAGCGGCCTCCCTCTGTATTTGGGTCCAAATCATGTTTGTGGCTGCATCAGGACAAGGGTTGGTTTTGTTGGCAGCGGCATCAGGGTTGTAAGTGGTTTGTATCTTGACGACGGGAAATTGCAACGACGGGCACGATGGTGCTGCAGGGCCAGAAGGGGAGGACCGGGAGACGGAAGGACGAGAAACGGGTGACGAAGATGATGGAAGTGTTGTGTGTATCGATAGAGTGGGAGCAAGCGCTGGCATAGGCAACGACCCTCCAAGAAGGTCGCCGGCGATGTGGGTGGTTTCAATACTCCCTCTGCAAGCCTTCCAAGCACTCCGGCTGCGCATAGGCAACGTGAACGATCTAAACCGGGAGGTTCGTCAGAAGTACATTTTGACAAAACGAAGCTCACTTCATTCTTAGCCCATCGAAGAGCCGATCGGACGCAGTCAAGTCCGTACAATCAAGTTCCTCGAAACCCTCCAATACAAATTTCATCGGCATTTCTGTTCGAATCTTGGCCAGGGTCGGTATGATGGCTTGGCGAAGTAAGCTTCGATACTCTGAAAAGTCAAGTTCGGAAGCAACACCACAAACCAGGACTTGATCTACTCACCTTCCTTCGCCCTCGATGGTTTTCTCAACATCTCTCCAGCTTGGAATGCGACTTCATGGGGAGCCTTCGCCACCTCCCACCGTAAGTCAAGACCTGCTACGACGACCAGGACGTAAAGGGAGCCGCCTGCAACAAGGCGCGCGAACTTCTTGCCGAATGAAACCCAATCCGAGAAGGTTCGAGAGGCAGGAGCGTAGTCCAAGTTGGCTATTTGCTGGGTATAAATATCAGTGACGTTCGTTATAGGGGAGGCCGAGCAGATCCTAGTAGTACTGTCAATTATAGTTAACGATTCGTGCATTACCGCGCTCACCTTTCTATTTTGAACGCAAGTTGGATGAGCGATAACATCGCCAAAAACGTCATCCCCACCTCCTTACTTCTATAGGATGCACATCGCCATACGATACTTGGGAGGTCCTGGTTGCCAGCAATACTTGGGCGGTCCGAGTCGTTGCAGGCTTGGTTACCTTGAGAACGGTTCAACGCATCGCGAATGGAGAGTAACCATGGGCCTGGATTGTGAGAGGCGGAGCTAAAGTTTGCGGTCGACAGCGTGGCTAGTAGCGCGCGTGCACTGATGTTGGAAGCCTGGCCAACGTATTCGCTGGCTTTCCATTGGACTTGAGCTGGGAGAGCTTTGCCGTTACGGCGGCACGGCGCCTGGGAGCGCTTTTTAGTAGCTTGCTGGGGGGAGCCTGTCACGGTAACACTTTCCTGCTCCTCATCGTGGTGGGGGTTTGGTGGGGCACTCTTCAAGCGCTCTCGTAGTTTAGATATCTTGGAAGTGGTGGGAATTGCGGTGAGGACTTCCAACAACAGAGTCATTTCCGATTGGGAAAACGTGACGGCGTACATTGTGATGCTGTTTCGAGACGTGTGAGCACGAGGTGAGGCAGTGCAGGGAAAGGAAGTGAGAGAACTGGCAGCAATGTCATAAGGCGATTTTCTTCCACAACCTTGTTTCGAGCTTTCCCAGCGGTACTACTTAGGTAAGCGACTGCTAACATTAGCAGTCGTCTTATCCTAGTTTTTCCTAATGTCATTAGCGTTAGCAAGTCAAGCGCGTACTCGAACACAGCACCCCCCTTCTTCTAGGACCTATCCAACTCCACATGGGCGTCATCGGAAGCCTTTTTGGGTAGTATGAAAGCGCCTCGCCGGATGTGAGGTGGCAACTCATTTCGGGTGAGCCGTTTCCGTTTGGCCTAAGTACCAGAGGTCGCTAATATGGGCTATGGCATCAACTGATCAACGATATTTGGAAGGAACACGTGGCAGGGCCGTACCGCATATCTACCCACAGCTCCGCTGTTGGTGAGGGCGTAAAAGTCTTCCTTTCCCCAAACCTCCGAGTCCCTCCCGTACGCCAACTCGCAGCGGCTGTGTCTCAAAGGGAATGTCGCCTTTCAATTCAAACGTAGACTCAACGACACGCGTGAGAAAAACCGGCTCTCACCAGCAGGTCCAATGCCCGCCCTTTCGCTTCACGGTAAGTGTGCCTCTAGTACGTGGACGTTACTTTACCTATACCCCTCTATTCCCTTCCCTTCCAGTCGCATTCATTCCTTCAGTCCCACACCTATCCTCAACCTCCCCTTCTGCACTCGGTCACGGATCCTCTGGCCAAGCAAGAAATGCGGAGTCCCGTCGCTAACTACGGCATCAACCACGCCAGCCTGCTGCCATACATGGCTTTGCCCAAGCGGTATATCCAACACCAGGAAGCTCCGTTGCAGGCGCTCAATCGCATCCTCGCCGAAATCACTTCGAAGAAGATGTACGTTAACCAGCGCTGGGTAGAGCCGCCGTTGAAGGGTCCTTCTTCCCCCGAAGAGCAAAAGGCGTCGTTTTTCAACTGGGTGAGTCTGTACAACGAAAGTACGGAGGGTTGCGCTGATGCCGATTTGTAGGTGATCCGAGCAGCAAACGGTCGGACTCAAGGTGATCCGCCGCTTCGCTGGCGAAGTCATTGCAATACAGAGAATGACAACAAGAGAAAACCCGACGTGGTTCTCGTTCCCTCGATATATGAGGAGGTCCCCAACATCCCCGTCGGCGCCATCTTGTCCTACTGCGAGGTGAAATACATATACAAGAAGCGCCTTGCCAATCAGGCACTCCTGCAATTGACGGAAATGGCCGGACTTGCCACTTCTGCCCAACTCGGGCGTCGCTTTTACGTCGCCTTGTCGCTATGCGGAAACCAACTCTCCCTTGCTTGCTTCCTTCGTGGCTGCACATTATTCACAGAACCTTTCGATATCAACGACAACCCTATCGATTTCCTGAACATTATCCTCATCCTGAGCTCGGATAATTGTTCAGCATGGACTGGCTTTGACGACAAATTTCCTATCAACTTCTCCGGCACCTTCACTTATCGCTTCGAGCTCGAAGCTCCCTCTCCGGTCACCCTCCCAGCAACCGGTGAAGCTGTTGCAGTGGAGACTATCCGGCCGCTTTTCCGGGCCTTTGGAATGGAAGGCAAAGGGACTGTGACCTGTGTTTGCGAGGGCTATCTCAACGGCTTGGACAAGCCCTCCCAATTCTGTGTTCTCAAGGATTGCTGGGTCAACGCAGACTGGCCGAGCGACATCGATATCCACCGCATTCTCAACACTCGTCCCCCCGCCCCCATCCCTGCTGATGAGGCAGGTGTCTTTGGTGAAGCCGATGAGTACGGGATATTCGCAGGCTGCGTAAAAGTACCCGATGAATGGGACAGCACCATCCACCTTCCTGGCATCCCCATCATCTGCGAGTGGGAAGAGGTTCAGCACGACCTTCCTGACGGTTGCACTACCCAGCCCAACAAGCAGTACGCGCCCGACACTCAACCCGACACGACCCACAACATTTTGAGAAGACTGCGGTTGAAACCGGGAACACACCTATATTATGAACCTCGCAAACATATCCGGAATCTGTCGCGCACGTGTGGCGTACCTATCGATATGTTTTCTTGTCGACGTGAGCTATTGGGGGGTTTCATGGGGGCTATCGTAGGTGAGCAGGAGCACTAGTAGTCGTATCTACCAAGATCTCATATTAAAGCTGATGCTTAACTTTACTAGGCCACTACAACGGTTTATGCAAGCACGTTCTTCACTGTGACGTGAGCGAAAGCAACATTTGGCTGAGAGTTCCCCAGCTCACCACTGAGGATGTCGTCCCCTCTTGGGACTGTCAAGATGCCGATGGTTTGGTCCAGCGAGCAGGAGTGCTAGGAGATTGGGGATCAGCTCAAGATATAGAGTCGCAAGCGCCGTCAGAGCTGAAGCGGCAAGGATTCGTAACGGTGAGGCAGTTTTAACGTAAACGTATCTTTTTACCCTCTCAACGGTGACCCATCTATTCACAGGGTACCTTCCCCTTCATCGCAACGGCACTTCTCTCGGCCAAGGGCCAGAAGGGTGAAATTCCCCATACCGCCCACCACGATCTGGAATCCTTTTTCTGGGTTCTGTGGTCTCTGAGCATTAACTCTTCCGGCCCGTACGGCAAATCACGACAATGGCTGAGTGGCACAGATACTACTATCGACCGCGACTCCTCCGAGTCCGATGACAACGGTCATACCACAAACCTTCCCAGTCCCACTGCCACGACATCCCCATCTGCTGCAGTCTCCGACGCTCAGTTCATTCCCACCACTAACAAGCTCGCAACCCAGGCCTATCCGGGGACAAGTCGCTGTGCCGCCGACGCCAATAACACCCCTGTGCCAGTATGGGCAACGCGAGGGCAGTCACTGACGACTTATCAAGAGGTCTATATGTGGAGACTTGGAGCAAACGAGGCTTCGGTGTGTGATCCTATTAGCCCTTACTTCTTGCAAGGAAAAGGGGGGCCAGCATTCAGGGAAGGAATGTGCCGCCTTCTTCAATACTTCACACCGTCTTCGTCTTCGCAAGCTCCCGAGGGTTCAAACATCACTCACAAGCAGTTTATTGATGTCCTTCGGGATATGCGAGATGCCATCGATCCTCAAGAAGACCGTCCGTCAGCCGAAGAAGTCCAGAGAGCTCAAGCAGAATACGAGAAATCTGCAAGCCTTAGGAAAGGAATGGTTCTGCCAGCGTCTGTTGCCTTCCTCAAGGGTAATTCAAGGTCGCGAACGGGCAGCAGCATGACGGGTCAAACGACAAAGAGCGGCGCATCTACAGGAACGAAACGAGGGACAGATGATGCGTTCCCAGCCAAGGCCAAGCGCGTCCGTTCGTCCCAACAGAACCCCGCTGCCTCGCGTTCTCGATCTTCTGAACTGCTTAACGGTTATGAATTTGTTCAGGACGCTGACGCTGGAAGTTCAGCCGGGCCATCGACTCGGAGAAGTACCCGGAAAATACCACAAACGTGAGGGACATTACCGGAAGGCGCTGAACTTGTTCTTTCTTTGCCTTTTTGCCCATCGATCCATTTGCCCTCGTCTAGTTTCATCTCCTTTTTGTGATTTTTTTTCTGTATATCCTCTACGTCCTGAGCCGCGGTTTTATTATGATCCATGTTTCAGCACACACATTACTATGGAATATAAATATTTGAAACTATGGAATAGCCAGAATAATATCCCAGCCCGTACTGAGCTCGCCGCTAACCGCGTACCCACGCCCCGCTTCTCCTCTCCGGTAGGTTCTCCGCGCTTGCCACATGCCCTTGTTTCTCTCGCATCGCGTCGCATCCGGGCACGCACAGAGTCTTACCCACAACTACGCCCTCACCCGTGTCCCGCCTTGCCCTTGACTTGTCCCATCCCGGGACCTGCAAACGGGAACAACACAACAAGCGGCGCACGCTGCAACTCGTCTCGAGTCGCAGCGCACGTCGCTGGTTGAGCTTATTTTCCGAGCACGCTGCTGCACCCACAAACCGTACTTGCAACCGCCTACCAATCTTTTTTTGGCTGGTAGTCCGACATTCCGGTACTTCTCTCGGTCCGTCAGCTCTCACGTCCTCTTGTGCACATTTCACTACACAAATCTCTATACCATGCAAAGTCTCCTCCGCGACCTCAACGTTGACGACCCCCTCTCTTGTCCAGCCTGTTCCAAACGCCTCAAGACTGCTCAAGGCTTATTAGCCCATATGAGCACTGCCAAACGTTGTCAATCCTACAAGAGGGGGAAGTTGGCAGAACTCACATCTAGCAGCATGGGGGATGTTCCTTCAGAGATAGTGGTTTCTGAACCACTGGCATCAGAAGAACCAGTGTCGGAGGCTCTTGAAACAGCTGCTCGCAACGTTGTGGAAGATTTCCATCAGAACTTCTTTGATCTGGTTCCCTTACCCAACGACGGTTCTCACCAGAATATGGCAGGGCCCTCCGAAGATCACCAGGCCAACAACGGACTCCGGCGCCAACCTATCGACGAAGAAACTGATGATCGTGTTGAAGAAGATGTCTTTCCTCTTGCTGGGAAGGTGATTCGACTGGACCCCACGGTTCATGAGAGGTGGCGGAGAATATTTGGTGGAGAGGATCCTGACGGAGACGCAGTAATGGGTGAGGCCGGTGAAGATGACGATCTGCCGAACAAGTTTTCGCCGTTTGCGTCCGAACTGGATTGGAGAGTTGCTAGGTGGGCTGTTCAAGAGGGGGTTGGGCACAAATCACTTGATCGCCTGCTGGCTATTCCTGGAGTAAGTCAAATTGAAAGGTGGACTTCTGATGTTCTTGCCGCTTACCTTGCTGTCCTTAGGTAGTGGAGAGTTTGGATCTCTCCTTTCACAACACTAGAGGACTACACAAAGTTCTCGATAACATCCCCCCTCGCGCCAAATGGACAACTCGAGATTTGTGGTATCGAAGCGATCCTGAGGCAAAACATACGATACATTACCGTAACGTTCTCGAAGCTATCGAGGCCCTCCTGGGTAATCCCGCTCATGCAAATGAAATTGTCTACAAACCCAAGAGAATCTTTACGGACTCCAGAAAGAACAAACGAATCTACCATGAGATGTGGACAGGGAAGTGGTGGGAAGCAGTCCAGGTAGGTTCGAAACATATTTTGAATTATCTGTTTGCTAACCTCTATCAGAGTCGATTGCCCGAAACCTCTTGCGTTGCCCCAGTTCTCATTTCAACAGACAAAACTCAGTTAACGCAATTTTCTGGAGGGAAAATGGCTTATCCGGTATACCTGACACTCGGTAATCTGCCCAGGTCAATCCGACGCAAGCCTGGTGAAAACGCTTGCATCCTCATTGGTTACTTGTCAATCAGCAAGGACGTTGGCGAGAACCTGACCAAGAAACAACAGTCTGCGAGGGTTCAGCAGTTATTTCATGATTCTCTCAGGATAATCTTAGAGCCTCTCATCAGGGCTGGGCGAGAAGGAATCGAGCTCACTGGGGGCGATGGTAAAGTTAGGAGAGTTCATCCTATTCTGGCGGCCTATATTGCCGACTACCCAGAACAGTGCCTGGTTGCATGTACCAAGTACGGAACGTGCCCTAGGTGCTATGTCAAAGAGGAAGACTTACAAAATCGACATCCAGGAAGTCGACGTACTCAACGGGACACGTTTAACACAATGAAGGAGGCCAAGAGTAGCGCAACCTCAATGTCCAACTACCAAGAACTTTGCAAAGCCAGTTTGATTTCAGGAGGCGTAACACGACCATTCTGGGAGGGTTTTCCCTATTGCGATATCCATTTATCCATCACCCCCGACATCCTACATCAGTTATATCATGGAATCATCAAACATCTCACAAGCTGGTGTGCTAGCCTTATAGATTCCAAGGAGTTAGATGCTAGAATATGTTCTCTCCCTCCCTGTTTTGGCCTTCGACATTTCCATTCGGGTTGGTCCAAACTTTCGCAAATCTCAGGGAAAGAGAGGAAGGATATGGCCCGAATCCTGCTTGGTTGCCTCGTCGGTAAAGTTCCATCCAAAGTCATTGCTTGCTACCGGGCTCTACTGGATTTCATTTACCTTGCCCAGTATCCCACTCACGACGACGATTCCCTCCAATGGATGGAGGATTCTCTTGATTTGTTTCACAAGAACAAAACGGTTCTGACTGATGAGCTGGGCATCAGGCAACATCTCAACATACCCAAATTCCACAGTCTTACTCACTACGTCGAAGCCATTCAAAACTTTGGTACCACCGATAATTACAACACAGAGGCATTTGAACGATTTCACATCGATATGGCCAAGGAAGGATGGCGAGCTTCCAATTTTAGGAATGAACTTCCACAAATGACTAGATGGCTAGAGCGTCAAGAGAAGATCAGTTTATTTCAAAGCTATATGGAATACAGGGAGGATGATGAAGAGGAATTAGATGAACCTGCCACCAATCCCCAATCTCCAGAGGTTGGACTAGTGATGGCTCATAGACCATCTGTTCTGTCTCAGACAATTTCCAGCATTCAGAAGAGTCACCACGCTCCCTTCTTTGGCCATCATCTCAGAAACTATCTCAACTCCCTTCTTCCCTCTGATCAAACTGTTCCTCGGCTTCAGATACCCTATACATATTTGCCCTTTGATAAGGTTGATGTCTGGCATTCTTGCAAGTTTGGACTTGATGTTTTGGGTAACGATGTTGATGGGCAGGAAAGTATGGACTCCATCAAAGCAAAACCAGGGAATCCAGGAAGATTTGATTTGATTGTAGTGGCATACACTGGAGATGCTGAAACTACAGGTTTACAAGGTATTCATCATTCGTTATGATTGTGTTTAACTTCAATTTTTCTGCTGAACTGATATCTTCCATAGGAATGAGGATAGGGCGTTTACGTGTTATTTTCAAACTGCCCACTAGTCTTTCCCTATTAACTCCAGCTCCTGAAAACTGGCCCAAAGAACCACTTGCTTATGTAGAATGGTACAAACTTTCCAACTCTCCAGGCAAGTACCATAACATGTATACTGTTTCTAAACCTCCTCCTTTGAATCCATCTCAGGGAGCTATTATTTCTATCGGAACGATTAGACAATCTTGTCAATTAATTCCCTTGGTTACCACAGCTACAAATTGGCCTGTCAATTGGATTTCTACTAATGTTTTGGATAGCTGTTCCACCTTTCTTTTAAACAATTGGTCTAGCAAATATGCATATCAAACTTTATACTAGCTAGTAGATACCTATACACAAATACTATATTACATTATGGTCAAAGTGGTGTACAATGTACAGATATAGCAATATATAGCATCAATATCACCCTTATGCACCATAGTGATACATAGGTCTACTAATCACCAGCTATGGTATGGAAGGGTTTTCCTGATGCCCCCTTCGACTCCCATTAAGCCCTGTACGGGCGCTACGCGCCCGGCAGGGCGCAAGAGTCAATCGGAGCGAGGCCCCGACTGTCCTGTGCGTGTCCTGGGATTCGAGGATCGAGCCTCGGTGGTCTCGTTGAGCTCCACATTGTGGTCCCCTTGTAAGGACAACACGTTGGACGCGAAGTCGAGGACGGCGCCGTTCTCGCGTAGGAACGGCATGCCGAGTATACAGTCGTATCGATCAATATTGGCAATATCCACATAAATGTTTGTGGTTAAGCCGCCGATGTTCGCGATAGTGTTTGCGCCGTGGGATATCTTCGAACGGCTGCCGATGCAGCCCAACTGCAAAGTTAACTGCTGTTCGAGGAGAAAGGTCTCCATGTTGGTCACAGCAGCGAACGCTGGGCTGACGAAGTTGCCAGTGCTGCCGGTGTCTATCATTGTGAACGCGGTGCATCCATTGAGCTGTATGCGTATTGTAGCGCAGTTGCGCATAGACGAGGGGAGTTGTGGCCTTTGTCCCGCAGCTTCCGGCTGATGTTTGGCGCGCATTGCGTAGCGGAACGTGCGTTCCTCGGATGAAGCTGGTTTCTCGGCGACTCTCGCCAGTCGCATCGAGGCGAAGCTGACTGTTGGGTTAATCGGCAGGCCAAGTCGGGAGACCATTACTGGCCCGTGTGGGGTCATTATCCTGATATCGTCCGAGTAGATGTGCACATCACGCGGCTCGGCTTGTAGATCCATACCATCGAATCGACGAAACGTATTTATACAGTGTTGAATTTCAGTGGGAGTTCCACCCTGTCGTACCAGGTTCCCGGCCCGAATCGCCGAGTCTTCACTGACTTCTCGCAAGGTGCCACGATAGTGAACCAGGTGTCCTGCGAGTATACGCAGGGCGCTGGTCATGCGCCTATGGTTATCTATGTTTCCCTGAGGCTGGGAACGGTTCCCGTCGTCCCATCCTTCATCATAGCGTCGTCGAGCAAGCTGCGATGGGTACCTCAACACCGATTCGATGTTAGCCGATCTGTCCAGGACATGCCTGGTTACGTGTATCGCACGTGCGTGGCATTCAGAGCACGAGTCCCCGTCGTGTATTGCACCGAACAGGCGGGACCAACGCCATCTTGGCGATCCTGTGGGCCACCCCCTACTAGGGCCGGGCTCGTTCTCGACCGCATTCTCCAGATATGCCTCCTCGTCGAGTTCAGGTATTATAATTGGGTCATCCCAGGTGCGTGGACGATCCGTGCCCGTTCCTTCATCGCGGTATGGACGGATACTTACAGTTCCGTCCTCTTTAACCCAAAGGGTGCCAGCGGGACTGGTGATTTTCACCGTATCGGCGTTAACCTGCACGCGCCCTGTAATGAGCTCGATCTCCTTCAGCCTGTGATCGGCTTCGTCGAGGCGTCGCAGGAGTAATCCCGCATCCTCGTCCACAAGGGACCTTACTTCGCGCAGGGCGGCTTGTGCCGCCTGACGGCGGTCTTCGGCTATCCGAAGTTGTTCTGCCATCAGTCGAATCACGGTAGGTAGTTCCGCGTCCGCCATTCCTTCAACATATGCGATCCTTGTTCGTCTCCCGAGGTCGACACCTCGTTGGTACTCAGCGTGGGCTCTTCTGATCGGTTCGTCAAGTGCGTGATCGAGGGATGCAGTCGATTCACGCGTCCCTTGCAATATGTGGTGAGCGCGGAGTCCACATTCCGTACACGGGCCTTGGTGCATTGCGCCAAAGAGAGGGTGCCAGTCCCAGTTCCTGGACGGCAATCCCGTACTCGCGGGGATTCCGCCCTCGTCATTCCCTGATGGTTCATGCTCGGGCTCGGTCGCGACCGTGACGGCTTCATTCTCCTGTTCAGAGAGGTCGGGCATCTCGTAGTCCTCGACTACATGCGCCATCGAGCAATGGACGAAGTGCTCTTCGTCTTGACTCTCATCCAGCTCATGCATGGCGCCAAAGAACGCGACGGGCTCGTCATCGTCGCCAACGTCCGATACTTCTTCGAAGCTATCGAAGGCGTTATCCTCCAGGGCATGAAGTGATTCGCCCTGGTCTCCCGAGGCTTCTTCGCAACCCTCAGTCGGACTGGGGTGCTCCTCGGCGGTTGCCGGGCTCGAGACGGTCCCTTCTTGTTGGACCTCGTTCTGTTCGTCGTCGCGGACATCGACGGCAAAGAGTCGCCTCTTCGCCGTGCTCTGTTCGGGAGGAGGAGGCTGATCGCAATCGGGGGCCATATGGCCCTCCTTCTTGCACCTGTAACAGGTAATTCCAGGGAGGAATTTCCTTTCCTTGGCGGGGTTGTTTCCCCGAGTCTCGTCGCGACGCGAGTTGTGCGAGTGGTTATTCTCACCCCTAGCGTTAGGTCGAGAGATTCCCCGGCGCCGGTACAGGGTGTCGCCCCTCTTAAAGAATTGTCCCTTGCTGGAACGATCTGGGGCCTTCTCGTCGCTGTTCTTCTTGCTCGTCGTAGAGTCAGCGTTCTTCTGAGGGGTCTTCGTCCCATAGCCTTGTCCGGATCGAAGGTGTTGTGCGACCGCCTTTTGCGTGCTCTCCATGCGCCGCACCTCGTCGAGGATTCAAGTTTCCTCGATCGTTGAATGCTCGGCGGAGATGCCCCTAGCCTCGAATATGGACTTGATTATTGCGTGGGGCAATCCACGAATGAACTTCCTCCTGAATGAGTAGTCGTCAGGCGGTTGTACCATCTGCCGTGCCCGGCGCTTTAAGTCGTTATAGAACGACAGTACCCCTTTATCAGCCTCGAATCGCGTTCGATCGAATCAATCGGCCGCGGTTTGGGCGGAGGCCTCATGTACGAACCGCTTAAACAGTTCGTGGATGAGGGTCTCAAAGTCCCATCGATGAATCCGTCGGTCTGGCGACTCGACCTCCTGGTCGTACCATTGGGCAGCGATGCCCTCGAGGTATAGCCCGGTATACAACACGCGGTCCTCGTCGCGGTCGGGGCCCGCGATTTTAAACGTTCGGTAGTACTTAAGTAATTGGCCTAGCCAAGTATCAAACTTCTCCAGGTCATCCTGGCCGTCGTATTTACTCGGTTTCGGAGGGCTCATTGCCTTTATTTCTGGTCCGACTGGGCCAAGTGGGTCGCCGACCATTTCGCGGATCCTTCTGGTGTAACGATTTTGCATCGTACCCATATAGCGGGCGTTTCCAGGGGTATATCCCCTGAGGTATTGGCGATTCGCCCTATCGTTGCGTTCGCGAGCCTGTTGGTGACCGTGCCCTTGTTCGCTATCACGGTCACCTTCCTCCGGGTCGTCGTCACCCGAACTCCTGTCATCTGGTCCATCATCCCCAGGAGGTCCTGGTGGGGGTGGTCCCCTCGGGGGACCGCCCCTAGCGAGGCGTCGATTTCCTCGACCTTCGTCCTGCTGTGGCAGGGGATCGTACACCAGGTTAGGGATGGGGGATCGTCTGTTCCTATCCTCTCGCCGTTCGTTCCTTTGGGGAGCTAGTCCCCCTTCGCGCTCAGCCTCCTGCTGGCGCGCGATGTGGCGTATGATCGCCTCTGGGTCACGGTTCAAATATTCCGGTCGTCCCGGGACGTCAGTGAGGAACTCTCTCCTTGGAGCCGGCGTCGCTTCCCTTCGCGGGGAGTCCGCGTGCCTGTCTCCAGTGGGTGCTGGGTCCTCATACAGATCGTTGTAGTCTGTAAGGCGTGAGGGGGCTCTGACCGTCGACCTGACGGAGCCCTCTCGTTTCACGGGGCTCTCGTTCCTCGAGCTTGGCGCTCGGAAGTCTTCTCTCAGGATGTCCCTGATGGCGTTCCTCATACGCTCAATCTTTCTGGCTTGGTCCATCCCGGGGTTCCATCCGGAGGCGTTATCTCCTCTAGGATCCTCGTGCCTTGTCCACATCAGGGACTGATCCAACATGAAGTTGTTCATGAGTTGGCCCATTTCCTCTGGGTCCATCAGGGCGTATCGGCGGATGACCGAAGCGCTCGTTTCTCGAGGGGGCGAGTTTGCTCCCAGCCACGGGAACTGTCCCTCGTCATATCCATAGTTGACGATGGGGTCGTCATCAGCGTTCAACGCTGGAGTTC
The DNA here is from genome assembly GCA_038091835.1 of Leccinum ochraceum. Lineage (NCBI taxonomy): Eukaryota > Fungi > Basidiomycota > Agaricomycetes > Boletales > Boletaceae > Leccinum > Leccinum ochraceum. Next base: position 19,392 of record JBBPPE010000154.1, read on the forward strand.
CTTGCGGTGCAGGGGCCGGGGTCGCCGGGGCTGGCGTTGATTCCGCCAGAGGCAGTGCCAACTCGCCTTGGTCGGTGAGAGGGCTTAACCCGGCGAGCTCGCTCGCTTCGGCTGTTTCGGATGGTCTAGAATCTCCTGGCGCGGGGCTGTTTGTCCCCGCGGTGGACGACGCCCCTTTGTTTCTTCGGGAGCGTCTTGGCGACCGACGAGCTGGCTCGTCGGGTGGGGGGTTTGGAACGTTTTCGGGCGGTTTTGCCCCGGTCCTCGTTTGGCTACGAGTTTGAGCGCGACTCATTGTATCAATATAAAGTGACTTTCGTCAAAAAAGTATAAGGGTTATATGGGTGCTTCGTTTGCCTTAGTTCACACCAACCGACGAGTACGTCGTATATTGATGTTGAGTGTAAAGGTAAAAAAGCGTGGGTCCGTCCTAGTGACGATCCCCACTTATATACAAAGAACGCATGTGATTAAGTACGTATGAAATAATGGAATCACGGACATGTGGTCCTAACGACCACATGCCAGGAGCGTTATACGAATGGGGCGAAGCCCCTTAAAAGCACGAACCCTTACACCCTCCCCTTCTAGAGACGGTGCACGGCTCGTATATACAAGAGAGAGCAAACGAAAGAAAAAAGAATAGTCCATAACGTGGATCAATTCAGCGGGATCACATTCGACCGGCGTCATCAGGGTGACCGCCCTCCTCGCCCATGCTGACATCCGCATCTACATCCCCCGAGTATTGACTTTCCTCTCGGGGAATGGAGGGGAGGTCGTAATGGAGGACCGCTTCCCCGAAGCGATCAAGGACCCGCGTATCTTCGGAGAAGTCGGTGTCGTGTCCGAGGGGGGAGACATCCTCGGGTTGTACTCCAAGAGCGTTGGCCTGCAGGTCATACCACTCAGCGAGCGAGCGGTTGAGTGCGTCACTCGTGGCGGGGCGACGCAATGCATCTTGTAGCGGCACGTAGACGGCAGCGGTTGTGGGGTTATCGAACCCACCCGACATATCGACGCGGTCAACCATCTCACGCGCCAATCGCCTAGCCCAAGGGAGGACGTCATCGGCCTGTTGCGCGGTTAGCCCGTTCGCGGCGAGATATGCGGTGATCTCAGGCACAGAGGCCTCCTTGCCAAAAGATCCAACCCAAGGGGTGGGACACCCAGTGTGAAGCCCGACATCTGCCCAGCGGAGTAGGTGGCGATATCGTCCGGGGATGATGAGAAGTTGGACGAGCTCCCGCTGCCATACCATGCGGTTGAAGTCATGGCGGGGTACCGGGGCCAGCCTCTCCAGGAGGAGCAGTCCTCGAACCTGTTGGCGGGTAGGCCGCCTCAGGTCCGAGTCACCGTCTTCAGGGGCGACGTTCTGCCCCGTAGCTCCCGGGAATACCCGTCGAAGCCCATTCCGCTCTCCTTCTTCGGGACATAGCAGCTGACAGCGTTCGATAAAATCAACCCAGTCGTCTACTGGGGCATCGAGGGCCGGTGCCTCGCGAGGGATGGAGGGGTTTCTCCCCGAGACCTTGAGATGGATCTGACCCGCCGATCGAGCGGGAATCATAGGTTGCATGGGGACGGGCCGGAACGGTATCCGGGGCTTTGATTCTACTGGAGCCTCATGGAGACTAGGCCCTGCCTGATCCTCGTCAGCGCATAGCTCGGCCGGTGGGGCATTCGGAGCATCTAACTCCTGGGTTGTCTGAGCGGACGCAATCGCGGTCCATTGTCTTTGATACTTGGCATGGCGTTCGCGTTCATCGCGCTTCCGAGCCGAGGCTTCCTCCTTCTTTGACTGTTTCTTCTGCCTCATGCGTTCAGCGTACCAAGCTGGGGGTCTCCAGATAGCAACGGCGAGGTGAATGAGGTCACTCGTATCGAGGTTTTTATACCTGTTCCAGACGTTCAGGAACGTGACCAGGTTTAGTGCCTGGCGAGTCCGACGAGGCTCACTCTCGGGGTCCTGCTGCGCTCCATCAAACAGGGAACGTACTTCGTCTCGCGAATTGAAGAGACGAACAGGTCCCATTTCTCCTCTGTCGAAGCGAATGGGTTGGTCTGCTGGCCAACTTCTACGGTGAGTGAAGTGTCCCGTAGGTAGTTGTTCGAGGGCCTGTGCCCGTCGTGTGCCTTCAAGGGCAAATAGCTCGTTATCGCTACGGACGAACAACATTCGGCCGTTTTGACTGATGCCGTCGCCAAGAATGAGTGTCATTGGGGGGCGTTCATTCCCTGTGGGATTAGGAAATAGTTGTGCGGAGGGTGGTAGGTCATTGAACGACCGGGGTCTTTCGGCTATGGTAGTAGGAGGATGAACGTTGTCAATGGAGTCGGTGGCCTCGAAGGGGAATACCGGTGTGGTCTCCTCGTAATGGGATGGCAAGGCTCGCTCTTTGCCCTTGCGGGAGCTGCTCGGCTCTGGTGTGTCCTGTAGCCGGTGACTGAGCGTAGGTGGTTCCTGCAAGCGCTGGCTAAGGGCAGGCGTTTCTTGTATGCGTTGGCTAAGAGCAGGGGCAGGCGTGTCTTGTATACGTTGACTAAGAGGACTGGCGGGGGGGCGAAGGGAACGGACAACCGCGCGACGTCGTCGCGGGAGGCTGAAGCAAGCTGATCGCGCAAGGAGGCGCATTCCAATGCAAGATCATCACGGTCGTCCAACGCGTATTCGAGGCGGTCGCGCAGGCTTGAGTACGATTCCCGCCGACAATAGCGAGACGCATCATCCGCGAGGCGTCCGAAGGCCTCCAAGATGCCAGGAGCATCGAGACCCGCGGCTCCAGACAAGTGCATAGCGAAGGAATCGCACGCCGAGCAGGCGCCCTGGTGCCGGACGAGGGGAAGCAGGGGATGGTTCGCCCAAGGGCGGCGTAAGGGCGGAGTCGGCGAGCGGCGTGTACGTTTGGTACGGTGACGGGAGGAGGAACGGTCACGACGCCGTTTGTGGCTGCGGCAAGTAGGAGAACGAGGCGCCGCGCTTGCGGGCTCCCCGAGGGGTATCGACAGGCTGCGCGAGCGAGATCGGCCGCGCGAGGGAGAAGATGGGGCTGAGGAGGGCGGGTAACGAGGCATAGGTGAAGTGGGCAGGAGCAAGGGGGGATAAGAATGTGATTGTGGTAGCGAATGCGACGCGTCGTAATATAATAGAATAATAGAATTTGAAAAAGTAAAATCTAAGAAAAATAAAGCCTAAAAAGGAGGACAGGTCGATCGACCAACCAAAAGCGGAGAATGCAACAGAAAGGGTATGTGGACCGTTGTGGGGCCCACCGAATGTCCTGAGTTCGGTAGTCGAGGGTAGGTTAATAACTTGTCAATGTCGGTGATGGCTAAAAAAGGGTATAATGGCGGCTGTGCGGTCGTGGGACGCCGCTCAGCTAGTGGGCCCGTTGCGCCCTGGACACGGTTTTCGTGCGTCCGGTCCCTTGTCGAGGGAGCTTGGACGCATTCTCCACTCCTTGTAGCTCAAGGTATTTGTCCAAGGCTTCAAGTTCATCACAATTGCCACTAGGTTCCCATGTGGAGTCACCTAGGTTCCATCGGACGAGGAATTCGACAGCCTTCCCGCGCCAACGGTGGGCGACGATTTCGTCGACCAGCCATTCAGTCTCTTCGTCGTTACCGACGTCATAGAATGCTTGAGCGTCACGGCGAGGGAACAGGATATCGTCGTTTGCCTCGTACCGCCGCAGACGGCTGATGTGGAAGGTAGCATGGACGCGTCGTCGGCGCAACACCTCGGGTAGGTCCAGGACGTACGAATCAGTCGCGGTGTTGGCCGAGACGACCTTCATTGGGCCAATGTATCTAGGCGTAAGTTTCCTAGCACGCCCTTTGGGCAGGGTTGTTGCGATCTCTTCATTTTCTCCTGTATTTTCTACTTTTCAAAGTCACGTGACCTGCTTAGTCAGCATCACGTGACCACCCTGTACACTTCATCGCTCGTCTTTCACTTTTCACCTTTCGACATCACGTGACCTACACAGCCACTAATCACGTGATTTATCTTGGTAGCACCCGTTGGACACTTACTATAATAGTTAGCACAGCTTATCCAGACCAGCCCTAAGCTGGTCTGTGCGCATGTACCAGTAGTATAAATACTTGAATGCAGCGACCGAACAAGCTAGTCTTGTTCTGGTTGGATTCCCCTAACCTATACAGCCCCCTTCCCAGTCCTTGTCCCCTTGTTGAGGTGCCATAGTCCTTTTTGGATAGGGTTGCCTTCAGGGATGTGATGACGCGACGATGAACGGGCACCAAGTTATTATTATAAGTTTGTAACTAGAGATATACATGGTGGCGAGTGCTGAAATGAGCGAATTTTTCTAAGTCCCACTGCTGTTGTATAATGTTTTTCAAAGTTGCGAGTGCCATTAGATATGCAAACTGCTGTAAGGGATTACAAACGAGAGGGCTAGTCCTTAAATACTACAAGATGGAAGGCGATGGAATCACATAGAAGGGAGGAGTCATCCGCAGTATGGAATGAGTCAGAAGCTGTGGAGGTCTAGACGTAGTGTTTAAAAGTCCGGTTCGGTTCGGTCTTTTACCTTTTTTGGGCAAGACCGAACCGTAACCGGTCTTGGGAATTGGCTGAAATCAAAAAAACTGAACCAAAACCGATAAAAACCAATTTTTCGGTCTTTATCGGTCTTTTGCCGGTCCGGTTACGGTTATTAACTGGTTTTTGTGTGCTCAAGAAATAGAACTCACTTTCAGCTTTCTACCACTATTTTCTTTATGTAAAACGGTTCACACGCGACGGAGATATGATCATTGTAAGATTTGATGTATTATGGCTCTTTAGACAGCTAGAAAGATCAATGAGCGCGCACTCCGCACGTGATCGGCGGGCTTAGCGGTGGCTGTACCGAATGTGGGGAAGGCCCCTATCTAATTTTAGAGCCAATAATAACGTAAATCGGCCCATACGCGGGTGCGCTATGACCAATATCGACCTTTAAATCCATATATTGTCATAAATATCATAACTAACTCAA